>JAWZYU010000768.1:0-76000 GCA_038380435.1 Ryuthela nishihirai
GTGCTTATGCTCCTGATCTTCAGAAATTTTGGAACACGGTACAGCATAGATGGCCCCAAAGTTTTAGATGTCTATTGTTTCAGAAATGATTCTATGGGTCATGTATTGTATATTACTGATTACAGGCTCTCTTCACAAAATTTTATTTTAAATAAAATATTAGCATAGATTGGTTTTAACCCCCCCCCCCCCCCCCCAAGTTCTTTGATGTGCTACTTTAATATTGATATTTTTGGGCATAGTAAATTAGCTTTTCAGCACTTTGTCAAAATCCCAGAAACGTACCACCCATTGAAAAAAATGTATGTTCCAAAAATTAAAAACAAAAAGCCAATGAAGTGTTTCTCCACTTCCATAAACAGGGCAGAAACTCCCATGAATTGTGAACAGTGTAAAGCCACCTTGTTTCAAATAAAAAATGCTTCTATTATTCAGAAATAGCCTTTCTAATCCATGTGCATTATAATTAATTTTGTCTATTAGTCTTTTTAGAGAAGTTTTTATTTGCATTAACAGATTCATTTTTGACACCACCACCATGAAAACATCTTATTAAATTAAACTTGTTGCCCTTAATATTTTATTTTCATAAAATTCAGAATTAAATGTTGATTGATTTGGCATATAGCATGCCATAATTCTTTCTGTTATTTATTAGCTGAGCATAGTGAAAAAAATAGCTTGGCCTCTGGGTATAAACCAGTTTTTCAGATTGGATCCTAGAAGAGTTAAAAAAATATTGATTGTGAGAATGCAATTTGTTCATTCACACACACAAAAAAAAGAAATGGGGCTAAAAATATTTAAAAATGAAAGTTTGATTTACATATATTACTGTATACTGAATGTTTTAAATCATACATAATATTACATTAATTTTTATGGAATTCATTTACATTATTATATTAGTTATTTTCATTAAAATCCAGCAGCACTTGAAATGATCCAGCTCTGGATACAGCAACAGAAGAAATCATTGCATAAATGTCATCTGGCTTTGCCCTGAGAAAACATGCAACAATTTATTCCCATAACATTGCAATATCTGAATGGGAACACTGTGAAATTACAAGTATAAAAACCAAGAGCTGTACACAAAAATATCATTATTTTCTTTGTACTTCTCAAATTCATTTCTTTGCAAAAGAAATAATTTAAAATTCTTATTGCTTTTCATTTATTGTATTTCTTAATAATTTAAAATGCAAGCTTTTCAGTTCAACAATGAATCTTAATTTTAAACTGCATTTAGCACTGCACTGATTTCTGTCACTAACTACCCTCACACAAAAAAAGCTGAAAGAAGCATAATAACCAAGAAGCAATTTCAATGTCTAATGTGAATCAAGTGTATCATTTAGATGTTTTAATAAAAACGGAAATTCTGCTGGGAAAGTCTTTAAGCCTAGCCTAGCCAAATCCCCAAAGATACAATTTGACGTAGCAAATGAACCTTGTACTCCTGTATGTGCTCATTAATTCTAAGTAGAGAGTGTTTTTGACAAAATTCTCTGATGTGAGGGGAAAGGTATGCTATTTAAACTTTCAAGTAGGGCAATAACATAATTAAACTAATCTTGTTCATTTGTAGGTGCCCAATGGGGTCATACAGACTTCAGTAAACTTATGGAGATAATTCAATTAGCTACATATTTTGCAACTTTCTGTTTTCACAGATTAATAAAAAAGTTTTTGATTTTGAGTTGAATAGATACAATAAAATACAGTGGTATCCATAAATTAAGGAAAATCACTATGTTAAGTCAATGGGAAGCTAACATCAAAGCTTTATAACTTCTAAAATAAGTTTTAAAAAATGTGATTGCAGATAAAGATCTCAATCAAATACATCAATATCTCGATTTTTCAACAATATTCGTTCAATATTTCATGAGTTATAAAAGTTTGAATATTTAACAACAGCAATGCCAGTCTTAAGAAACTTATACAAAACTGAAGAACAGTGAAAGAATGCTTTACACAAAGTTCTAAAATACACAACTATTTTATTAAATATTTTGATACATTACTTATTACTAAGTTTTAATTAACTTCTGAAGTCAATTTTTGTGGCTGGCATTGTTATTGCTAAATATTCAAACTTCCATAACTCATTAACTACTGAATGAATATTGTGGAAAATCGAAATATTGATTTTTTTGATTGAGAACTTTATCTGCAATCACATTTTTCAAAACAAAAAAAAAACTTATTTTAGAAGTTATAGAGCTTTGATATTAGCTTCCCATTGACTTAATATAGAGATTTTCTTTAATTTATAGAAACCAGTGTATGATGATTCACAGTTTTCAAATCCTCCAAATGATTTCAATACTATGTAAAAATGTAAAACTTGAATTAATATTGCAAACAATATGTTTATGCTAGAAAATAAAAATTCTGGTGATATAATATGTTGCTGAAAAACAGACACCAGATAAGTCAACCACACAGGGTCCTGGTGCTGACCATATAAACCTACTGGACTGGACAGATATATGGCTCTGAGCTTGATTATGGATCCTGATTTTGCTGCACTGGTGGGCTTCTGTGGAGGGAAAATCTTCTGCTGTGTTTTCTGTTTGTTTGTGGGTTGACAGCCCCAAGTGAATAGATTCACAGGATATGTTTATCAGCTGGTGGATAATCCTGAACAGAAGTCATCACAGGCACCTGAACTCTTTGCTTCTATTGGCATCGTCAAATTCTACATTGGAGGAAGTCTTCCAGTGTAGATGGCTTCAGCCTTTAGTAGTGGGGGAACGGGTCTTTGCCCCATGTCTGCGATTAGGGGGCTGTTTGATATTGTCGGCATTCCTCTCTCTCAATAAACATAGTTTCTTTAAACGTCCCACTAACCATTTTCTCTCCATAGGTAGTTGGAATGTGAGGACTCTGCATAGAGCTTTTTCTCTTGATGTCCTCACACAAGAATTCTCATTATAATTTAGATATTCACACAAGAATTATTCATTATAATTTAGATATTCTCGGCTTGCAAGAGATCAGATGGACAGATAAAGGTCAGATTCTTAAAAATAATCTTAAATTTCTCTTTTCAGGGAGGGACGACAATAAGCATCACCAAGGCGTGGGTCTGCTTCTTAGCAGACACGCTAGCGATGCTCTTCTAAGATATGAGTGCATTAATGAAAGGTTTCTTACAGCAAAATTTCAGAAAAGCGTTAAAGACTTGAATGTTATCTGCTGTTATGCCCCCACTGAGGATGCCGATGAGGATAAGAAGGATAGGTTTTATGAACAACTTCAGGATATTTTGAATTCTGTCAAGAAAGGAGATATTACCCTTGTTCTTGGTGACTTCAATGCCAAAGTTGGTACTGACTCTGACCTCTGGGGAGGAGTAATAGGCCCTTTTGGTATTGGTCGCTGCAATGGCAATGGGCAACGTCTCCTACAGGTAAGTAAACTCAATGGATTCAGAATAACTAACACTTATTACAAACACCGTGACATACATAAGTACACATGAGTTTCACCTGATGGGCTGCATAAGAATATGATTGATTACATATTAATTAACAGCAAATGGGCTAGTTCTGTTAGGAATACCAGGGCATATAGGGGAGCTGAAATTGGATCTGACCATTACCTTGTTAAAAGTGTGTTGCAACTTAAACTTAAAAAGTGTTGTGCTAGGGTTAAAAAATTTACTTTTAATACTGAAGCTCTGAAAGATCCAGTTATAGCCAAAGCTTACCATGATAGGTTACTTAGTCATTATGACAGTCATGGTTTGCTTACTATTGAAGTTGAGGAAGAATGGGATCATTTTAAACAGGCTTTTTTGGACACTAACAGTACTCTTTCAGGAAAAAAGGAGCAGAAGAGGCAGAATTATCTGAGTGATAAGGCACTTGAGCTTATTTCAGAAAGAAAGAACTGCAGGAATGTCTTCAATCAATACCCTACTAGTCCTAATAGAAAGCATTACAGAGAACTTAATAAACATGTAAAAGATCAGTTAGCTGCTGATAAGAATCTTTGGCTTGATGGTTTGGCTGACAAAGCCGAGGAAGCAGTTAGACAGCACAACAGCAGAGAGCTGTACCAGATAGTTAATGTTTTATGTGGTAGAAAACGGACAGGCATACAAGGATTGAAGGATAAACAAGGTAAGGTTATAGAAGGGGAGGATTCTGTCATGGCTAGGTGGGCTGAGCATTTAAGTGATGTTCTAAACAATGTAGTTGGTTCTGCTCCCATTGTTTACAGTGATGACGGATGCATTGGTGGCTTTAATGTTGGCCCTATAACACAATCTGAAGTTATTTTGGCTGTTTCTAAACTTAAACTACATAAATCCCCAGGGGTAGATGAAATTACTACCGAAATGCTTAGAGCTGGGAATGTTTCGGTTACCACTTGGATGACTGAAATTCTGAATATCTTTTATGATAAAGGCATGGTTCCTAAGGATTTTACCAGAGTTATTGTTATCCCTATTTTCAAAAAAGGTGACTGCAGTTCTTGTGATAACTATAGGGGTATCAGCCTACTCTCTGTTCCAGGTAAAGTTCTTTCCATGATTGTACTTAATAGAATTAAGAATCTGGTTGACAGTCAATTGCATGATGAGCAATGTGGATTCAGAAGTGGTAGGGGATGTGTGGATCAGATATTTTCACTTAGGCAGATTCTTGAGAAATGTTTAGAGTTTCAGAAACCTTTGGTTGCTAGCTTTGTTGATTTCAAAAAGGCTTTCGACTCTGTTGATCGTCATAATTTGTGGTTGATTGTGAGATCATATGGTATACCAGACAAGTTAGTTAACATAATGGAAGCGCTCTATAATAACACTGAGTCATGTGTGAGAGTTGGTAAGGCTTGTAGCAATTAGTTTAGCATTACTTCTGGTGTTCGACAAGGGTGCATTTTGTCTCCTTTTCTCTTTAGTTTGGTTATTGATTATGTTATGCGAAATTCACTTCAAGGGAAAGATTTTGGCCTTAAATGGGCTGGAGATAGGAAAATTTCTGATTTAGATTATGCTGATGATTTAGCCCTTTTGGCAAATGATGTTGATGAGATGAACTCTTTCATTCGAGCTGTTGATGAGACTGGTAGTAGAGTAGGTTTGGTTATAAACAGAGAGAAAACTAAAGTGATGAAAATTGGTCAGGCAGGCTGTGATTCAGTTAATCTGAATGGTTGCAGTCTTGAGCAGGTGTCACAGTTTAATTATCTTGGGAGCTATGTAACAGATAATGGTGATGTGCGGCATGAGATTAACAGACAAATAGGGATTGCTGACGGGACATTTAAGAATCTATGGAGAGTGTGGAGAAATAGGCATATACACCTAAAGACTAAAATTAGACTGTATAATAGTTTGGTTCTTTCTAGGGTTAGTTATGATAGTGAAACTTGGACACTTTGTAAACAAGATAACAGGAAACTAGATGCTTTTGATTCCAGATGCTTACGCAGTATCTTGGGCATTAGGTGGTTCAACTTTGTAACTAATGATGAGGTTAGGCAAAGGAGTTTGCAACCTCCTTTAAGCAGCATATTGTGCAGAGAGAGACTCCGTTGGTTTGGCCATGTTGCCCGTATGAATAATTATAGATTGGCGAATAGGGTTATGAACAGTGTGTCTAAAGGCCTCAGAAAGAAGGGGAGACCTAGGATGCGGTGGGCAGACAATGTCAAACAGGACCTTGTTAGAATTGGTGTGCAGTGGCCAGATGCAGTAGATGTAGCTCAGGGTAGACTTGCTTGGAGAACTAAATTGCACAGTCTGGTTGGACCACCTCCGTAGCCCATGGCTGCTTGAGGATGATGATGATGATGATGAGATGTATATATTGATATCCATATGTGTTTTAATCACAATTAAGCTCACCCGACAAAAATAGTCACCCCTGGCTGAATGTCACCTAATAGTGTGTAACACCTCTGTATGACTGAAGAAACAGCCGAAATCCTGTCTGGCATGGATGCCACCAGTGTGCGGATGTAGTACACACCAATATTCATATACTCTTCTAGCAGCAAATGCCGCAGTTTTTAGCTGGATGGCTGGGACGGCGCTTCACTCGTTTCCCCAAATAGTCCCACAATTTTTCTATGGGATTCAAATCCAGTATTTGGCGGCCAGTCGAGATGTTTGAAGGCTTTAGAACGCTCATCTTGCCAATCCAACACACTTCAAGCCCTGTGCATGCGACAATTGCCATCTTGGAAGATTGGGTATCCTTCTGGTGTTCACTGTGGAGATGCTGCACGAAAGGCAACATGTGGTCGTCCAGTAGCTCCATATAACCCTTTTGGTTTAAGTATGACATCACCATAATCAAAGGACCCCTTTTCTCATACATGAAACACCCCCAGAACATCACAGAGCCTCCTCCAGCTTGAACAGAACCTTGCACACAGTCCCCATGGAAGGCTTCCTGCAGCTTATGATGTACCCGTCACCTTGCATCATTCTAGTACAAGCAAAAAAGTGACTCATTCGACCAGATCACATGCTTCCAAGAGTTGACAGTCCAGTCTTTGTGGCACTGCACCCACTGTAGCCATGCAGCTTTGTACAGAGCTGTTAACATGGGTCTCTTCTGCGGTACTCTGCTCCAGATATCCATGGCATGCAGTTTCCTTCAGAGTGTTCATTCGGAAACAGCTTGTTGTAGGACCGTATTAACTGACTGGAGCAATTCCTGCCTTGTTGCAAAGCGGTTTGCCCTAACAGTGTGCGACACACTGTGGCAGTCCCTATTGGTGAGCACAGTCTTTCTGCCACAGTTCTGGTGATGATTAGTGGTAGACTGAGATGTACGCCACTGCTGGAAGATCCTTTGGATAGTATGTTTCGACACACCTGCAAAGGCAACAACTTCTTGTACACTATGCCCTTTGGCTCAGCGAAATGCAATAACACCTTTTTGCCACTCATTCACATCTTTGGTGCGACCCATGTTTCACAAAGTGACTAACACACACATAGCACACAACCACTTCTTGTCACTGTATGAACCACGTAGCACACGGCACAGCCATTTGCAGAATGCATTTATTACTGGTGTGCCCTCTGTTGCTATCGAACGAACGTAACCCTCTTATGGCAGGAGATGACTAATTTTTTGTCCGGTAAACTTATTTAAAATTCAATTGATACCTTTTTATTTTTAAAAAATTGGCACTTAATTTTCAAAATTTCAATAATATTTTAATATAGCAATAATAAATAATTTCATTTTACATATACTACCCAATTTGCCTTTAACCTTGGAAATGAGAAAATACTACTTTTTTTTTAAAGGGATAAATGAGAACTTCTTTGTGCATTGCATAACGTTAATAATACATCACCATTTACATTTTCTAATCACCTATTAATATAAATTACTACTCTAATGGGGAAAAATAAAAAAAAATGAAAAACTTCATTTTCTTTGAAAATGAGATATGTTATTCTAGTTTCTCTCATCAATCCTGGATCTAGAAAAAAATTGAGAGGTGAGGGGTTAAGTGACTAGATTTCCAATGCAATACAACATTTCTGCCTCCTTTTTAGAGGTCTTAAATTTTTGTTTTCTCGAAAAAAGTTCATGAAATATAAATAAGTTTAATATTTTTTGCTTCTATTACCCTTACTAGAATTCTGAAGAGGGAGGGGAATTAAATTTCTAAAGGAAATATTAAATTTCTAAGGCATCATTGGTGGTGTGATATTAATAAAATTGGTGGTGTGATATAGTTTAATATTGCATTTCATTAATATTGCAATATTAAATTTCTAAGGTGAAAATTTGTTTTTATTTTTGCATATCTAATTTTTCATAATATATTATAGAATGCATCAGGTCTTAAAATTTTGGTGGATAGTAAGGTTTAACCCATTGGTGTCCCACAAATCAGACTGCCCACAATATGTGCTAAATTTAATTACTGATTTTCAATCTTTGAGTGTGCAAGTACCCATGAAGTTGAAGTCCTTGCACAAATGAGAAACCATAACACTTCCAAACTACATTGTTACAAAAATATTTATTGTTCCGTATGTAACCTAAAGAGTAAAAGGAAACTAAAGCATATTATTGGTGAAATCATTCAATGAATTTCCATCACTTCAAAGGAAGATAGAGCAGCAATTTTTGTTCAGTGCATAAATCGCTTTTGACACCCTATCTTCTTTGAAGTGAATATGAATTTAGTGTTCCCATCATTGGTATACTTTACTTCCATTTTTTTATTTTTTAAAGTGAATATTGGAAGATAGATAAATTGTAAATATTTTAATTTATACTTTTTCACTTTGTCAGGTAAAACATCAATCTTTGCAACTGTTACATTGCTACTGTGCACTTCTCAAACTTTCATTTGACACACAACCTGTAAAAACTGACTCTTAAATTTCCTTACGTGCTTTCACCCTTTTTTAATTTTTTTTTGGGAGAAGTATGTGGAGACATAATTTGGAGTAGCTCACCATATTGTAGATATGACAAGTTTCAGTTTGAGATATAACTCATTGCAACTCACACCTCATGAAGTTTCTATCCGTTTTTTGGGGGGAAGTAGGATGGAAGGTAATATTTGAAGTAGACTACAACAGTCCCCACATGAAGATCTTTTATTTAATACTTAACTCATAACTGATGGCCTTTGCATTCAAAAGATATAGTGGAAAATGATTTTCACATTTCTCTTTATGGAAGAAGAGAAAGAAGGAGAAATTTGTCATAGTCTATAACACTCACCACGTGGTAAGATTTCATTTGATACACAATTTGCTAAGTGAATGGGTTAGGAAGATATGGTGAAACCATTATTTTGAAAATTAGGCAAACAAGCCAACAAATGATGAGAAAAAGAAAAAAACAGTAGGAAGATAAGTAAAACATCATGGAGCACAAGGAGGTGCTACTGCTAAGTATGCTTATGGATGTTTAAAATGCAAATCTGGCTTGTTTAATACAGCAAAGGTGGTGGTGGAGTAACTGCTCCTGTACCCACCCCTAGAAAAGTATATTTTTTAAGGAATGATCAATTTTTAAATTTTATTTAAACAAAATTTTAATACATATACATCCTTCGAAAAGAATCCTGGCTTTGTTACTGGTGAAAACAAAGATGATATCCTATTAGAACCAAAGACTCCATCACGAAAGAGATATAACTTAGACGATTTTTTGCCTGAGCTGGTTAATCATACAACATTGACATTTACATAATTATAAATCAATTAATATTAGTCAGGTTCCCTAACCACTGAACCAATAATGATTATTACTATTTCCATTATCAGGGAAATATTCACTCTTAGTTTACTGTTGATATAAATTTTCCATCTACAAATGTAATGGATTTCTTTGATTGCAATTTCCAAGTTATATACAAAAAACACACATTCAAGACTTTTAATACAGAACCAGAAAAGGCTCTCTCAAATAAAACAATTAGCCCATCCACTGACCAACAATACAAACCTTCACAAACTGTGTCTTGACTCACCATTGATAACACCATGGTTCATGAGCCATCTCTGTGATAAAATTAAATGGTCACTCATAATAACTGCTAATGGTAAAATATGGTCAGAAGATGGGTTGAGAAATATTTGAGAAAGAGACATACAAGGCCATTATAAAATAATATCTATATTTTATTAAATAATTAAATAACAAAAGCAATTGTATGTATAAAGTGTCAAGAAAATCAAAGTTTTGTTTTGTATTAAACAGACTTCATTGAGGACATCATTGGTGGTGTGATATTTAACTTAGGTCCATACTTAGCTCAGCATGTCTGCATAAGAGCAACTTCACATATGCTGTTTGCCGCTGTTTACTGTCGATATAAAATGATTACCATGTCTGGCTGAAGTCTGATTTGATTGCATTGTATATTTTGCATAATTTGCATAAGAACTTCAATCATGCAAAAACAGCACAAACTTATTTGGCAACCTAATATTTTTCATTATCATTAAAGTTGTTGCTTTACCTCTGAGCAGCATTTTTGTGTGCACAATGAGCTAAATGGCTAAGTCACAAGGACCACAAAGGATCAGAAAAAGTTGAAGAAGAGGTCCCATTGGACAGATGTTAAGAGACAAATGGAAGCCTTCTGTTAAGGCCATTCAGTGTATTCTTTAACATGCACAGGATGTGGCTCTCCACGACATGGGGCCATCGCTTTACATCCCATCTGACAGATAACAGTCTTTCCAGCCCAATAGTCCAATAGTGTCCCCTTTTTTACCAAGGCCAGGGTATGGGTTTAAAGGAAATAATGCTCAATGAAATAAAGCTGAGATTCACACCTAGGAACTTCAGATTACAAGCTTGGCACACTACCAACCAGGCCTGGACACAGAAAAAAAAAAAAAAAATCAAGGAAGTGGGGGGGGGGGGGGGGGGGGGTTAAAATATCCAATGATAGATTTGATCTAGGTTGAATTGAATCTAGATTTCCAATGCAATATAACAGTTCTTCTTCCTTTTTAGAGGTCTTAAATTTTTTTTCTTGGAAAAATCCATGAAATATAAATAAGTTTAATAATTTTTTACCTATATTAACCCTTACCAGAATTTCATAAAGGGAGGGGGCATGTTCCCCCTCTCCCCAGATAAGGCCATATTACCAATTGCGTCAACCACTGCCTTTTATCGTAGAAGATTTAATGATAGGATAGTGATTTTTAATGTACTTTATTATTGGTTGCACCAAATATTTAATGTCTCAAATTTCTAAAAATGAGTGACATATAATTATTCTGTTATTAGTGATATAAATTATTTTGTATTACAACTTCCAAGATAGTATTGTGATTTTTTTTTACAAACAAATATAATTTTCGTTTTTTAACCAATATCCAGATGATGCTTTTAAGACATAATGTTATATCATATTGGTTATTAGTAATTAATTACACTAGTCAACAAATTGAAACTTTTTTAGTAACATTTGCCAAAACTAATTTTTAAACTAATTTTGAGGTGCTGAATTCATATATGGCAGTGAAAAATCTGCAGCATGTACAGTTTTTTTTCAATTACGGATTGATGCATTTCAAATTTCAGTGCATACACATATCTAGGAAATGAAAATAAATGTGACTGTTTTATTAAATTGCAACTTAAGATTCATTAATTAATTACATGATTACAGTGAAAAAAAATTTGAAACACCATAGTTATAGACCATTGAATATAAAGTAACAAATGAAATAATATTGAAAAGCAAAATAAGAAAATGTGGGTAAAGGATCTTTTATACTTAGAAGTTCATTTTTGTTTTTATGTGCTGAGTTATCTTCCTTCTGCAAAAACCAGCAGTAGTCACCCATCATTGTTAGGTCCCACCTGCCTTGGTATCTCTCCTCCATGGTTTGATATCCTGGTGAAATCTTACCGCTTGCTCATCACTGACACCTCCTAAGTTCTTGGGAAAGAAGTCGAGATGCAAGTGCAAGAAATGGATCTTCAAAGACATTTGGCAGCCAAGATTTTCATAGTTTTTGAGAATTTCTTGAATGAGCTGATGGTAGTTTTCCTCTTTGTGATTCCCCAGAAAACCCTGGACAACAGATGTGAAGGATTTCCATGCAGTGTGCTTCTTCATATTCAGTTTTTCTTCGAAGACAGTATCATTCAGTAGCTTCCTGATCTGAGTACCAACAAAGAACCCTTCTTTGAGTTTGGCATCGCTTAGATTTGGAAAATTTTCCTTCAAGTGCAAAAACCCATTACCAGTTTTGCCCATAGCCTTTACAAAGTTTTTCATAAGCCCCAGTTTGATGTGTAGTGGTGGGAGCAGAACATCAGAGGGATCAACTAGAGGCTAATGCCTCACATTACTCTTTCCAGGAATAAAAACATCTCTTTGGGCTACTTTTTTGTTTTTAGTGTTCCTTTCTGGCCTTACTGTCCCTCAAACACAGAAAACAGCAAAATTTTGTGAAGCCTCCTTGAAGCCAGGACCAGATTAAGGTATGGGCTGTGAATGCTGAATCAAAATATAAGTACTCTAAATTATCTATTTAAAAAAGGGTTCAATTAATATACTATATATATACTTGTGATAAACATAGTATGGCAAAAAGAAACACTGTACTGTATACATATATATATTGTATGATGGTTTGTGACATCATACAGATTTTATATGAATAACGGTTTTATTGGTTGAAACCCTGCAAAACATTCTCTCTAATGGCATTTTTTATTGTTTTGAAATCTGACAAGACTGACATTGGTGCTTACAGTTATTAAGATAAGTTTATGATTATATTAGTTTACTATATCACATATATATGATAAATAGTTGTGATTAATTTTTGATAGATTTAAGAGTGGATGCCAATAAGGCAGATGTTATTTGGTTTGCTAAGGCCTTATAGTATAATGTCAACTTGTCAAGCCTAATGGCAAAGACCTACCTTCCTTTTTATATGAATATCATTTTACTATGTTTTAATGATGGATAAAATAAGTTTAATATTAATGATGTTCATTTTGCCAGTGTATTATAAAGTATTAACCTTCCTTAATCAGTATTATTATGCTCAATAATTTGGCCAGTTAAGGCTTATGGTGATTTGAGATTAGAACCTACTTAGATTTCAGCTAGGGCCTACTTTGAGCCACATCTGTTCTGGTTTTGACCAGTGCCTCTCTCAGGCAAAGGTTCTCTGAGCTCGCCAAGCTGTATGCTTCGGCAAACTGTATTTTTATTTGTATCCCTGGTCAGTTCCATTGAGTCATGTCAACCAGAAAGTTGAATAAATATAATTCAGTTAAATCAATATTTACTAATTCTTTCAACCCTTCAGATTAATCATGTCAAAGAAGAAGAGGTTTGAGAGTGGAGCAATCAAAAGAAAAAGGCAACAAGAGAAGATGCAGAAGCATGAAGAACTGCTCAGTCAATCTCCAAACTTATTTGATCTTGGTTCAAAGCAAGGCAGCAGCAGAACAGCAAACAAAGCAAACAACAAATGCATCCAATGATGGCAAAATGACTGAGGCACTAGAAGTTGACGCTGAGCTTGTCCACCAGAAGAAATATGATCTGGGATCTGAGTATCAAGATTGACATCTCAAATATAACAAAGGATGTACATGACTTTTGGTGTAAACAAGGTCCTGTGGAATGCCAGCACATGAAGATAACTTTTCTTTATCCGAAAGATGATGATCGAAAAAGATCTTGATCTCTGATCAAAAAAGAAAATTTTCACATTAATTGATATTCGGAAAACACATAACTGGTGATAAAATTAAAAGGGAATGGCTAAGTATTCTCCCTCAACAGGAAATGTATATTGCTTTGCTTGCGTTCTCTTTGATGGCATATATGGATCAAAAATCCAGTTTTCCAACGGTGGATTTTCAGATTGGTGTATTACAGAACACGAGAACAGTTCTGGACATTGGACAACTATAAAGTTTCTCTCATCTTGTGGATTAGCATTTTGTGGTGATACAGAAGTACTTAATTCTCAACAGAATGGCAACTACCTTGGGATACTTGCTGAGTATGATCCTTTTCTTAGTTCTCATATAACAAAATATGATAATCAAGGATGAAGAAAAGGTTCATATCTATCTTAACAATATGTGAGGAAGTCAGAGATTATGGGAAATAAAATATTAAAAACCATTGTAGAAGAAATCAAGGAAGCCAAATACTTTTCCCTAAGTGTTGATTCAACACCAGACAATCCTCACACTGATCAGCTGACTGTAGTTCTTCACTATGTTGGAATATCAGAAAATAAGGTTGTTGAACATTTCCTCACTTTCATGCCCAGTTGAAACTGTCAAGTCACACTGGAGAAGCTCTTGCCAACATTGTCTTGAAATTCTTTGAACAAATTGGAACTGATGTAGCTATTCTAAGAGGACAGTCTTATGACAACACATCAAACATATCGGGATGCTACAAAGGGCTTCAAGCACATATTATGAATATCAATCATCTTGCACACTACATTCCACGTGCTGCATACTCCCTTAATTTGGTAGGTGTATATGCTGTGGAAAGCAGCATTGGAGCAGCTTCATTCTTAAATATATATATTGTCTTATACAAAAACATTACAATTTATTTTCTGGTTCAACTCAATGTACATCAGTAATGATTCAGTACCTTAAAGCTGAAAGTGGAAGTGAATTTACATTGGTAGTTAAAAGAGCATCAGATACTAAATAGTCTGCAAGTGCTGATGCCACAAAAGATGCCACCTTTAGACAAGGCTACAGCTGTTTTCAAGAAGCTTTGAAGTTAATCTCAGAAGATGGAAATTAGAAGGCTGACACATGTTATGAAGCAAACACTATACTCAAGCAGCTATCAAAGTTGGAAACAGTTCTCTTGGCAGACTTTTGGGCTATCATATTTGAGAGGTTCAATCAAGTCAGCAAATTACTTCAAGTTGAAACACTGGAGCTTCAATCAGCTATTAAACTTTTTAAATCTCTACTGGATTTTTTGATGTCACAGCGGGATCAATTTGAAGTATTAGAAAATAAAGCAAAAGACAAAGTAGAAAATATGAATACTGTGACAAACAAAAACGAGAGCATTGGAAAAGAAAATGAATTAATGATGGTAATGCTGAAGATGTTGCTTTGCGAGGAAGATATAAGTTTAAGGTGGAAACATATCTACCCATCATAGACAACTTATGCTCAGCTCTTTCTCATCGCATTGAAGTGTATAAAAATGTCATTCATTATTTGGTTTCCTGGTCGAATTTCCAAAAACGAATGATGAAGACATTTCAACAACAGCAGCCAAGTTTCAGAAGATTTACTTAGATGACATCAAGCCTGGTTTTATGCCAGAAATTCTTCACTTCAGGAACTTTGTTGGGCAATTTGATGAATTCAGGCACAAGCATGAAACACTATAAGCTTCTGATATCTACACCCTTGTAATAAACAATGGATTAACTTCTTCATTCCCTAATGCTGAAATAGCACTACGGATTTACTTGTGTTTAATGATAAAATGCAACTGGAGAGAGGAGTTTCTCCAAGATGAAACATCTAAAGAATGTACACAGATTGACAATGCACAAGAACGACTAAACAGACTTGCTCTGATGGCAATTCAAAACAATGTTCTTAAGAACTTACAATTTACTAATGTTTTGGCGAAATTTCTTTCCAAGAAATTACACAAAGCAAATGTTTGAATTTTAATTGTTGTTAGCCATGTAAAAATAAATTTAAATTTTCTTTAACTTTTTTTCCTTTAGAAAATATTACTGGGGCCTTACAGTACCTGTAGCCCAGGGGCCTACAAAATCTTAATCTGGCACTGGCCTGAGCAAGAGAGATATGACTTTTAGTTCACCACATATTGTCCCCTGAAATTGGTCATATTTTATAGCAGTGAATATTTTTTCCATGCTTTCATAAGTTCCCTTCATTCCCACAGTGTGTGTTACTGGAATGGAAGGTTTTTGGTTTCCTTTATGCAAAAAGACAGCCTTTAAGCTGAATTTTGACAAATCTATATATAGATGCCAGTCCTTAGGGTCATGAGTTGTTTCAATTTCTTCCATCAGTCCTGAAATCTATGTGCAGAAACACAAACCATCTTGCATCTCGTAATAAGCAGATAAAGCCAAATTTCACTTTCTGAACAGAGAAACTCTGGTACCCTTAGCCAGAAGATTTGACTCTTGAACCTAAAACCTCAGCTTGTTGTTTGGAAAGTTCTAGGTCTTGAACAAGATCATTTAATCCATTTTCTAAATCAAATTAGGCTCATCTAACTTTTTAGAGGTGTAGACCTTCTACTAGGCATATAAACTGACGGGCTCTTGTCAGACTTCTGTGGCAAGCAACTGCTTGAGGGGGTATGTAGGATCAGGATCTATATGTGCCTCAAAGTCTTCCTCTGATGAATGTGAATCCATCTCCTCCCAGTTGGTTGGAGGTGTTGGTATAGGAAGATCTTCTCCATGAGGAACTGGCCTTATAGCTGAAAGCACATTTGAATATTACATTTTGCTTTTATTCTTATTTGAAAAGCCTGACACTTTAGTTAAACAAAAGTAACAATCATGTAAGTGACTAGTTGGCTCACTCCAAATGATTGGAACTGCAAAGGGCATGGATTTTATCTTACTTTTCAACCATTCACTCAGGCCAACAAAGCATGAAATTTAGCACACATGTGGAGACCATGTTTTGTCCTGATCTCCACGACATCCAAAATACAAGTTATAGGCTTTCTTCACAATCTTTGTCAAAGAACAACCCTGGGATTTTAAAATATAATTTCCATACATATAACAAAACTTATCTGGCACATTAACACATCTGCAATGCTACCTTTGTGCCATTTAAATGCTAAAATTCACTCTTCAATGTACAGCACATGTTCCTCCTACAATGAAAACAACAAGAATGGCGATCTGAGGTTAGGTTACTGTTATATGTTTTCTCCCATTTGGTAATCAGTGTTGGCAGCCACAAAAAGTAAAATATCTAGTGTCCTCCCAGATGCCTGGAGATGTTGGTATACACTGAAGTTGAATTAGGGATAGCAAGGTAGTAATGTGTTGGACCCCCTCTGGCCCTCATAACAGCCGCCACACAACGAGGCAAGGACTCCACAAGCTTGTGTAAATGTTCCACAGGTATGGTGACCCATGCATCCTCTAGAGCTGTCCACAAATCTCTCAAGGTCATTGTGGGACACCTGGCCTGAACACTCTGCTCAATAGTATCCCAAAGATTTTCGATGGGATTTAAATCTGAGCTTCTAGGTGGCTAATTAATTATTTCAAAGTCAGCAGAATGCTCCTGCAACCATGCAGTAGTCAACCTGAACCTGTGAGATGAAAATTGTCTTGCTGGTAGATGCCATCTCCATTGGGATGAATGATGACCATAAATGGGTGTAAATGGTCAGCCACGAGTTCTACATACTGGGATGCATTGAGAGTCATCAGTACCTCAGAAGTCCCACAAACCTCCAACTGAAGACACCCCCGGCCATCACTGAGCCACCACCAGCTTGTACTGTTCCAATCTGACATGCAGGATCCATGAATGTGACCGTGATGAAGTTTAAATTGGGATTCATCACTTCAGGCTATCCATTGCCAATTTTTGATGGTCCAGTTTTGATGTTCTTTAGCTCAGGCAAGGCATTGAGCCCAGTGCCCTCATAGGTCAACAGTTCCCACAGCCAAGATGATGAAGTGAGTGTTGCACGGTCTGTGCACTGACTTCCTGGCTGGAACCCACGTTCAGATGGGAGGTGATTTCAGATAATGTCTGGCTCCTATCGGTCCATACAACATGGGTCAGATGGCAAAGCCCATGATCATTCAAAGCTGGTTGTCCTTTGCAGTTGTCCAGGTGCTTGTGTTTTTGCCGGAATTTTCATATTCCCGGAACACTCTTGAAACTGTCGTACGAGAAAATCCAAGTTTGTTGACAATTTCGGAGATCAAGTGTCCCATCTGTCGGGCATCTATGATCTGCTGTCTGTCAAAGCATCTAAATCCCGTGCCTTTCCCATTATGCTTCTCATGATGAATGCTTGGGAAGCCAAAGCTGACAGCTATATATGACCAGAGTTTCAGCCAGGCATGTGTGCAAATGCAGGACTTGCGGTACTGAATTTGGATAATGTCGCTTATCCCTAATTCAATGGCATTTCATTGTAGGAAGATTTTAATAGGAGCCAAAATGATCAATAACATAAAATCGTGACATGCTAGCCATTTTTTAAGGCTAGATCTGAAATCAGCACCTGAAAAATAATTAAAGGCAGCTACAATTGTTCATGTTATAAAAACCTTGTAAACCAGTGTTATTAGTGATAAAGTTAAATCTCAATAATACCATAAAATACATGCTGAGACTTAGGCCATTGTCGAGAGCTACTACTTCTCTGTCACTGATCTGTTTGTGAATTCAAAATCGCCTCTCCATTCCTGTGCAGAGTTTAGCAATTGGTAGTAGTGCCAGCTTTTATCATGCTGCATGAAAAGCAGTGGCTTCAGCAGCCACAATCAAAGGCCACAGCATGCATACCTTTAAGACATCAATAACCAACACCTAGGCACCATTCATCAAATAATAATCTTTATATTGCTTAAGTTAACATTTAAATACAGAGGGAATAGCACAAGTATATATCCTAGAACAGTAATGCACACTTTTACATTGAAATTTTCCCACTCTTTTTTTACAAAATGGATTATATTAAAGCATTCTATACTTGTTCCCAGAGTGGTGGTTAGAAGAGTTAATGACTGAACAGCAACCCAAATTAATAATAATAATGGAAAAGAAAAAGAAACTCCACTGATAATGTTAATGTATTTGATGAGTGGAAACAAAAATATTGGGCAGCCATGCATCAAATCACCACAGTATCCATTTTCAGTAACCCAGAGGTGGGCAAATAGCGGCCCGCTAAGAGTTTTTAGTGGCTTGCCAAGACAGTCAGAAAAATCCGCCTTGAACCGAGATTTCCTACCAGTGCGCGACAGAAGATTCGTCTCGTATTTTCCACTAGGATGGCCACGTCATTACGCATGCACAGTGTAGATACGAAAACAATTGCCCACCCCTGCAGTAACCAATTGATTAGCTTTTGCTTTCTTCATTTCTTGTGTACTGTATGGCAAAGTTGAGCTGACTTTCGCTGTGGTCTTGCAGAGCTGAAATGATGCTTGATTACTAACTCCAGAAGATGCACAGTCTTCAAAACTCACCCATCACAAGTATCTGCATGAATGAAAGTGCCTTCACACTTGCAACAGCTGCAATACTTCATTTCTTTAAAAGCTATAAATTACGAATATATTTGGAATAAACAATGTTTTTAATACAGGTTGGCCAAAAAATAATGGTGGGGGTTTTGAGGACCAATATGTAAGAAAATAATAAGATATTCATGAAAGTAATACTTTAACTGAAAACATACCTCAAATAGTTTCGAACACAATTAGTGAATTTCCACATGTGCACCATTCGTGACACTGTACATATCCAATTGGTATTCCAGTTCTTGCCATACATGTTGCAACATATCGCCTATTATTTGCTCAGTTGCTTCTCTTATTCAAATGATTCGTCTCAAATTTTGTTCATGCAAACATAATTCTTTCCAAAGCTCCACAAGAAAAAAATAAAGGGTGTTGAATCAGGGCCCCTTGGTGGCCATAGAACTGGGCCACCCCAGCCAATCCATCTGGCTTGTCTGGGTGTCATCCAGTGTGGTCCAAATCCCACAATCACTCTATGTAATATCGTCTTGCATGATACCACACGGAGTTGTGGGAATGTAATGGTAGCACAACTTGTCTTCTGAGGCTGCCTGTGAAACTATTTGAGTGGGGGTATATAGAGTACAACATTCAATGTGATTCTTTTTGTGTAATTTGAAGACAATGCTTCCTAAATAATGAAATAAGCTTAACGTATTCAATATTCATTAATAAATCAGCACTTTAACGTCGATTTAAATTTTAGAGGAAAAATTGTCTTGAGCAGGGTGGGATACAAACACACGACCTCCTGATAATATGTCAGGTGCTCTGGACCACTGAGCTACCGGCCACCGATTAACCCCACCACGTATACAAACTCTGTGCCACCATAATAAGGAAACTGAAATTTTTTTGACATTTTGGACAATTATTTTAATTATGCAATTATATAATAAAATATAACCCTTTAAAACATTGATACTCTTTTATAATGATCCCATGTTAAATTCATTTGTATAGTTGTGACAAAATAAAAAATAATTACCTACTTTAGAATGCAGAGGGATGTTAGGATCATGATCTTTCATATGCTTTTTTCTTTGTGCCTAAAATACAAAAACATGTTAAAATGCTTAAACATATTTTTGCAAAATAAAATATATGTATTAAAACTTGTTATACATTTTACATAAGATTCTTTACAAGAAAACTGAAAATAAGCTTTATATTTATTTTCATGTGTAAGAATAATACTGAAAAAGCAAATTTATAAAAATAAAATTGAGATGGTGCTTGAAAATCTTGGTTCTAATATTAATTTCAGTAAATTTAAAAATTGTGGACAGTTCAGGACTGAGGAGCAAGAAAAATCAAATATTACATGATCCTGAAATGACCCTCATCAGAAGAACCGATACTTAACTACATGGGCATGTTAGTTGTATAATAGGAATAAATATTATAATAAACACATATTAAGTTCAGAAAAGTACCCATATAAGCCATCACACACCCATTTACTGCACCATTAGCACAGTGCAGAAAATGAGTTTGCTGCTGGCTACTTACCGTCCTACTACTCCCCCAACTAGCTGACAGAGAGCTACAGTAAGTTAGTTGAATTGTTTACTAAAATATATACAGGGTGATTCAGAATTCATCATCAATATTTGGTGGGGAGGTAGGTAATAAGAAACGAAGGAGATTTCACATAGGAAAGCATGGGCGCATATGCCATGTAGTAGGGCAAAATGACCCCAGTTCAATGATGGAAAGCACACATAAAAAGGAAGTGGTAAGGAAAAAACATTTATTATCTTACATGTAACATTTCTTTGCATTGGTTGTACAGACTTACAACAGGTGCTCGAACTGCCGACCATGTGCTAGAATGCATGACTCACAACGGCGTTGCATGGACAGCCGGACCCTGTGGAAGATGCCTGGCATTTCCCGGATGTTTGAGGCAGCAACTGATATGCGTGCTACAAGATCCATAGCACTATCAACAGGGGTCTCGTACACCATGTTTTTCATAGCACCCCATACAAAGAAATCGATTGGAGATAAATCCGGTGAACATGGTGGCCAAGAAACCGGTCCACCGTGGCCAATCCATTGACCACCAAACTGTCTGCGTAGGTAAGCACGCACAGCATTTGTGAAATGTGCAGGAGCGCCGTCATGCTGGAACCACATTCGCCGGAGACTACCATCAGGAACCTCGTTCAGAAGATCCGGTAACACAGTCTGAAGAAATGTTAGGTACTTGGCACCGTCCAAACGGGATGGTAGTAAATACGGGCCCAACAAACAGTCACTGACAATCCCAGTCCACACATTGACAGCAAAACGTTGTTGCGCAGCTCCAGGTCTTGTACCGTGTGGGTTCTGATGAGCCCACACATGCCAATTGTGTGTGTTGAAGACACCCTCTCGAGTGAACAACGCGTCATCGGTGAAAAGAACATACGTTGGGAAATTGGGATCAACGGCTGTTCTCTGCATGAACCACTGACAAAAAATAACACGCTTGGGATGGTCGTCTGCTGCCAATAATTGCACTCTTTGCAGATGAAACGGATGTAACCCTTCATCGTGTAATATCCACCACGCTGTTGCTTGCGAAATTCCAAACTGCCTAGCCATACCTCGTGTGCTAACACCAGGTTGTTCCTCGATTTCCTGTAGGACAGCTTCCTCTACTGCTACTGTCCGTGCCGATCTGCGCCTCCCTCGATTAACATTACTAGCAGCAAACGATCCTGTTTCACGCAGTTGGCGATGAATACGTGAAAACATTTGATGCTGTGGCACACGGCGGTTTGGGAAGCGCGCTGCATACAATTGCCTGGCTCGAAGACATCTTTCTCCTGCCGCACCGTAAGTTACATGCATATCTGCACATTCATTCCACATATACCAGTTCATGTTACTTCTGCAAATTCACCTTGTCGAATGACAACTGACTGCACGCGTCAAACAGCTGTGCTTCTGTATGAGAGGTGTGTACACACAGCGCCCTCTACACCACCATGCGTTCATCTGCCCCCATACTTTCCTATGTGAAATCTCTTTCTTTTCTTATTCCCTTCCTCCCCACTAAATATTGATGATGAATTCTGAATCACCCTGTATATCTATATGTGTTCTTAATAAAATGAAGTCAGAGGCCAAGGAAACATTTTTTTATTGGGCAATTTTAGTGATTTGCACAAAAATTCAGCTATATAAGTTTTTGTTTCATGTTAATATGTTTAATAATTAAAAATTATTTTAGTGTTTCTAAATTATTTTTATATATTATTGAACATCTTTTATGAAAGGAAAACAAAGAAAAAATTAATATTTATTTGATCATGTGATCAGCAATTACATAGGCGCTTGCTATCAATCGGCAAACATTTGATTTTATTTTACAACTTTCAGTGTGCACATGTTCAGCTGTACAGATAAATATTTATACTGCAGAAAAAAGAATCCAATTGTTTTTGCATTTTGAAATCAGAAAGTATCCAATTGTTTTTGCATTTTGTTGATGAAATATAGTTTTTGAAGGATAGATAAGTATTCACCAAATGCTTTCTCAAATATGGATATTAATCACAATGGATATTATGGAGTTAACTGGAAAATGATGACTTTTCTTTTTTGTAAACTATTTCAATGACCCTGAGAGCCATTCAGATCAATTCTGACTTTTCTCAGATTCTGAAGGGGGATATCATTCACTACTTATAGAATTATTTATATTGCATCTAAAATATATACTGTAATTAGAAAGAATATTTATTTGAAGCTCAACCAAAAATTAAATCATTAGGCATAAGTGACTTAAAATAGTAACACTACTTTAGGGGGCATCTGATTAAGACATTATAATGAAAAATTTGATTTTTAAATGATAGGACTTAGTTTAGTAGTATTTTTAAATTAAATTGAAGCAATTTAATAACTAGCATTCAAAATTTGTAATTTTTAAAGGGAAGTTTCCCATTGTTGTAAAGCTGAACTTTTCCATAGTAGTCAGTATCTAATACAAAGTCATCTAGAAGGATTCGGTCCCAATTTCAGTGATTAAAATAAACTAATATTTGCTCTGAAATATTTTTACTAAATTTCTTCACAGTGCTTTATACAGTTTTAATTATATATTTTTGAGTTTCTGTTTAAATTATCTTGTTTTTCAAGCAAAATAATTTTCTAGTCTTTGTGTTTGCTGATCAGAAGATGATAGAAATATTAAGAATTGTATTTATATATTGAAATACAGTCGAATTTGGTTGTAATGAGCATGAAAATAACAAGATCATGGCTGTAATGAGCATAAAGCCATAATTATTTTAATTTACACATATTCCCATAGAATTGCTCACTGTTATAATGAGCATGCTATACGGATATACTGAACAAATTTTGATAACTATGGAAAGATGCAAACATTCTTAATTTTTTGGGAAGTCAGAAAAAAGGCAATAAAGACGATGATAAAGATGATGAGTGTGATGATGATATGATGACAAGTGAATCAAAATCAATGCCGACAATTTTCCAAGCTCAAGGTGCAATGGACACAATTTTCAAACTCAAGGTGCAAATGGAATCATTTTTTTTAGAAGGAACTGAAGCAAATAATGAGACTTTTAATTCACTGAATATTTTAAGGGGAAATTTGAGAACTATCAAAGTGAAATCTTTAAAACAAACATCAATTTTAAGATTCATACATAAAAAGACTAATAAAATTCATGTTTATTATTAATTAATATTGTTTTTAATCATAGAGAAATAAATTCTGTTTCTTATTAAGTGTATTGTAGTTTATAAAAGCATATTTAAATAAATAATATATCGGTATGTAATTATATTGCTTTTATCTCTCTAATATTTCTTTTGTTTTTTGAATATATCTTTTTATCAAGATATTGAGAATTAAAAAAAAATAGGAGGTAGTTTAATTCATCACTGATATAGTGAGCAATGGTTATAATGAGGAAATTTTGTTGGTCCCCTAGTGCTTGTTATAATCAAGTTCAACTGTACTTAAAAAAATACAGCAAATTAATGTTTAAATATTTTCTTACTGAATTTAAAATGCAAAAATACACTAAAACCTTGCAATTTCGTAAAAAACGTTTATAAAATTTTACTTATCTGTATTTTTTAAAATTTCCACATTTTTTAAGCTCAATTAAATGTGTTGATTGGTTAAAAAAAAATTCTAAGGTTGACCTGTTTATTTCACTGGTCACAGCTGATGAAAAGACTGGACTTTTCTCAATATATAGTACTGAGGAAAAAAAACTCGAAAAAAGAGAGTAATGTTCTCAATTTAAGTAAAAATTTATTTTTCTGTTATTCAGAAGTAAGTAGTCTTTCCATTCATATGTAATATAGGTATTTTTGTCTCTTTTTATAGACAAATTTTTACTTGCATTGCCAGATGCATTTTTTTTACTTCATGCCTCTATAAAAGCACTATTAAAACAAAACTAATCATCGTTTTTGTTAATATTTAATTTTCAGAAAATCCAGAATTAAATGCTGATTAATTTGGAAAACAACATACCATAATTCCTTTCATTAGTTATTTGGCAAAAAAAGTTTTAAAGTTCACATTTTTTTGATTGAACATAGTTGAAAAAAAGCCTTGCCGAGGTACAATTCAATTTTTCAGACCTGGCATGGTAAGAGTTGCTTGCAACCCTAATATGATTTTATGTAGCTCTCAATGCTTTAAACAAAATGGAAAGCATAAAAATAAAATAATATTTTTCACAAAGGTGTTTAACACATTATAATTTAAAATAATCACATAGAAATTCCAATGACAATATATAAAATATCCTTAACCATATACTTTCCTGCATCGTAGGCTTGATGATTCAATGTGGCAACTTATATAAAAGATTGGTGACCATTAATCTACAGTAACAGCAATTTCACTCACACTAATGATGCAATGTTTTCTTCATTCATAATCTCATATATTTAATTTATTCAAAGTCTAACTTACTTAACGTTTTTATGACTTTGCATAAATCGAGCTTCATGTCACTGGAAACATTGACCACACACCAAAGATGACATTATGTCACAATATTGGAATTTGATACCAATAAAGTATAATATACTTACAGTGATACAGGAAAGGTTGCAAACAATACAATCACTATGAGACATTCTATGGAAATCACTCCAAACCTTTTTGAACGTTTTTATGACTTTGCATAAATCGAGCTTCATTATATTAGTGTAATCATTTTGTCTTGTGGCCACCTACCTCCTTGGGTCAAATCAGAGATTAAATATACTACATTATGATCACCTATTGTGCTTGGGTTGGAACAGGCCATTCCTTGTGATGAGGAATACTGTACACATATTTTTAATTAATTTTGCATTAAAATACTAATATATAAACTAAATTTTATAACATAAATTTTGTGTTTCTTACCTCAGTTTTGAAACCTAAATAGCATCCTTCATGAGAGCAATTAAAAGGTCGCTTGTCATGATAACTTTTAATATGATGTCGTAGATTACGTTCATGAAAATAATATCGGGAACAACCAGGCTTTGGACAAATGAATACTTGCCTATTGGTCTCATGCACACCTTGATGATCAAGGTAGTTTGATTTTTTGTTAAATTCCTTGTTACATGTTGCACACACATGCACTGCAAAAGAAAAACTTTTAAGTATAAAGTATATTCTCACTATACAAAATATATAAGTGTGCAAAAGGCATTTTTAATTGCATATTTTTAAATGCCCTTAATTGAAAATTTTAAAAGTACTGAATGATATTATAAATAAATTACTTAAGTGCACTTCAATAAAAACAGCTTACATTTTCTTCATATATGGTATTAAAATATTTTTGATTTTTGCAAAAGTTAACTTATTAGCTGATGTAAAAAAAAATTGCTAACAGTCACTTATGTTATTAGAAGTAAATTCATAAATGCAATTTTTCTGAGGTAAATATGAAAATGTTTTATGTTTTTGCCCCATATGCAATAAAAATGTGATTCTCATATTGTAAACATCGTATTGAGCATTATGAATACCTTATAAGCAGGTCTGGATCTAGAAAAAAATCACAGCACGGGGGGGGGGGGGGGGGGGGGGGGGGGGGGGGGGGGAAGAAACACTTGATTTTCAGTGCAGTATAACATTTCACCCTCTGTTTCATGTCTTTTTTAAAGATTTCTTGAAAAATGCATAAAATATATTTCATGGGATTTCCTATTTTGCTTACAATTTTATGCTTGCAAAATTTGTTTGTATTGTACTGTGTATTATTATGGGAGGAAATTTCTTTTAACAGGAAGGCACTTACTATTATAGTCCATATAGTCCATTACAACCTGAGAATCACTATGATATTACTTAGTTGTTGTGAAATGCTAATAGCTTCTTACTTGGCAATCTTAATAGTTTATTGTTCAATCTTATAGTGTACCTACTAACTGGGCCAATTGGGTATACTCCATTTTCCCAGTTAATGTTTGGTATTCTTTATATAAATTAAATTCTACTTTCCTTGTATTTTCCCTAGTTTTTCAAATTGCATTATTTAATAATTTTGCTTCAGCTATTTCTAATGTTTTAAATAAGTAAGTTTCATATTTATGCTTAGATATTTGTAAAACTTTTGGGGTTAATTTTAGGTTTTTTTACAATCCATAGCAATAAGTTTTTGAGGGAGTGTCTTAATTTAGAAAACATTTTGGCCACTTTAATATTGGACATGCATAGTATTTAATCATAAGTGAGTTATACTTAATAAGGATACAAACACAGCAAATGGTTAAATATATTGAATTTACCATGATAATACTGTCATAATGGTCTTTACTATGAGGATGCAACTAAAAGTACTCTGTAATTAACTATCCATTGCTGTATCAACAGCTATAGAAACTCACAGGTGAGTTTAAATATACTTCAAATTCTTTTACAACACAAAAGCTTTTGAGTAACAGGTGGATATTTTAGGATAGTACACTACATTAATGGCAATGTTTGTCATTTTTCAGATTCTTATAACCTTGCTAGTAAGAACAAGTCATACCACAAAGCAACTAAAGAAACTCACAGGTGAGTTTAGATATACTCTAATCTCTTTTACATTACAAAGGTTGTTGAGTAATATATGAAGATTTTAGGATAGTACACCACTTTAATGGCGACATTTGCCATTTTTAAGTTCTTATACCTTAAGGTGAAATTAGGAACAGGTCATATGACTTGAAAAGTCACTATTGTTGGTTGGCTCACCTGATGGTTTGACACTTGCATTACTGATGTCTGGTTGTTAATTTTATATTGAAATGCCAGTCCATTTTGTTGCAGTTATTCTTGCACTTGGATGTTGAATTGCAGTGGTTGCTCCTGAAAATATCTTTCCTCTACTTGTGCAGTTGTACTAAGCTCACCAGACAAAAAATTAGTCATCTCCCACCATAAGAGGGTTATACCCATTCGACAGCAACAGAGGGTGCACCAGTAATAAATGCATCCTACAAATAGCTGTGCTGTGCACTATGGGGTTAATACAGTGACAAGAAGTAGTTGTGTGCCATGTGTGTGTTTAGTCATTCGCGCCAAAGATGTGAATGAGTGGCAAAAAGGTGTTATTGCGTTTCGCTGAGCCAAAGGGCATAGTGTACAAGAAGTTGTTGCCTTTGCAGGTGTGTCAAAACATATTATCCAAAGGATCTTCCAGCAGTGGCGTACATCTCAGTCTACCACTAATCATCACCAGAACTGCGGCAGAAAGACTGTGCTCACCAATAGGGACTGCCACAGTGTGCCACACACTGTTAGGGCAAACCGCTTTGCAACAAGGCAGGAATTGCTCTAATCAGTCAATGCGGTCCTACAACAAGTTGTTTCCGAATGAACACTCTGAAGGGAATTGCATGCCATGGATATCTGGAGCAGAGTACTGTGGAAGAGACCCATGTTAACAGCTCTGTACAAAGCTGCATGGCTACAGTGGGTGCGGCACCACAAAGACTGGACTGTCGACTCTTGGAAGCATGTGATCCGATCAAATGAGTCACTTTTTTGCTTGTATTCAAATGATGCGGGGTGATGTGTACATCATAAGCTGCATGAAGCCTTACATGCGGACTGTGTGCAAGGTTCTGTTCAAGCTGGAGGAGGCTCTGTGATGTTCTGGGGGTGTTTTATGTATGAGAAAAGGGATTTTTTGATTGTGGTGATGTCACACTTAAACCAGAAGGGTTATATGGAGCTACTGGATGACCACATGTTGCCTTTTGTGCAGCATCTCCACAGTGAACACCAGAAGGATACCCAGTCTTCCAAGATGACAATTGTCGCATGCACAGAGCTCAAAGCGTGTCGGATTGGCAAGATGAGCATTCTGAAGCTTTCAAACATCTCGACTGGCTGCCAAATCACCGGATTTGAATCCCATAGAAAACCTGTGCGACTATTTGGGGCAACGAGTGAAACGCCGTCCCAGTCATCTGGCCAAACTGCGGCATTTGCTGCTGGAAGAGTGGATGAATGTGTGTGCACTATATCCACCACTGGTCGCATCCATGCCAGACAGGATTTCAGCTGTTCTTCTTCACACAGAGGCATTATGCACTATTAGGTGACATTCAGTCAGGGATGATTAATTTTTTGTCCAGTGAGCTAATGTTTTAGAAGCATGCTCTAAAAAGCCAGCCATCAATAGTGACTTTAAATAAAAAAATAAATATCCCCTCATGCAGCTGCTTGCCATGTGGTAAATTAATAAGGCATTATAGGAAGATATATATATATTTAAACTGTTGGAATTTCTGTTATCAGTTAACCACAAAACATCTCTTCCACTACATCACATTCAAAAATTGATAAAAAAATCGGAAATTCTATATTTTAATGCATTTTTTTTTACATTGACAAAATAAATATAGGATTAGTCCAAGTGCCATCCTTAACTGATAGTGTATATTAGAATATATACAAACCAATGGTAAGTATATCAGTCAATGATATACTTACCATTTTGGTCCCACAAATAAAAGCAACTGATGAAAATTTCAAAAAACTTTATACACATCCTAATGTAACATTATCTACCTATATTTTTTATTTTCTTATGGTTGCAGCAAACATTTTTTCAAGCATTCAAGTTTACATCAGGTGGTTTAAAGCTCAAAAGCAGTATAAATTAACTGTTCTCATGTCCATTGTATATATATGCTGAAAGAATCCGAAATGAGGAGCTGAGTACATTTGTACATTTTTAATACAACATAGAAAAATAGATCTAAAAAAAAATAAAAATTCTGTTTAAAAATTTTCTTACACATATATATCTTATAAAACTTTATTATTTAGGCTTGAAAAATAATATTTTCTTTTTTCATTTGATGTATATTTTATTAAACTAGGATATAAAAATTTATTAATTGATATCCATTTGTTACCTCTGGTATACAGTATTGCCGATTTATTTTTTAACATTATCCTGTACTGAAGCAACCCCTTGATTTAAACTGAGAAGTTCGATTTGAACTATTATCAACAAATTTTTTCTTAAGATTTTAAAAATCTCTTAAAAATTAATTAAAAATGGATGATTTTGGAAGTAATTACAAAGTATGTGCCTCCATTGTTTTTTTTTTTTTACAATCTCTTCTGCCTTAAACCTATTTTAATATTCTTATTATTTTTTATCAATAAATATTTTGTGGAAAAAATTTCGCCAACATATGGGACTTGAACCCACATTTCTCCAGAAACATGCATTAGTATTCTTACCGATTGAACTAATGCAGGGATCTACATTTATTTTTTATCATTTATATCACTTATCCCAGCATTCTATATGTTGTTCCTGCTCTTTAAATCGATACTATAACCAAAACTATAAGTAGCGAGAGCCTTCTTAGCCAGACAAAACCAGAACTTTGTTATTGTGAAGACTGTCTGCAGTGTCATGGCAGAGGAGCAGGTGGCATGACCTAGGCTACATAGTGAATTGTTTACAGTGAGTATTGTTCTCACACATTCAATAATGTTACCAAGCATCCAGTTAGTATTTATACTTTTATATTTAAACCTTCGTTTTCATTTCTGTAAATTATTGATCTTTCAGTTGGCTGATCTTTTGACAGATTATTATTGATCTTTCAGAGTTATGCTACATTAAATGGCTGGCTTATAGGTTGTTCCGAATATATTATTTAGCATCACATTAGGTTATTTGTTAATTTTTCTTTTATTATTTCTTCTTTTTCTGGTAAAAAAACTGATCTTGTATCATTTCCTAAAAATGAATGAGGTCTTGGATAAAGAAGCAAAAAGGACTTCCTTGGCAAGGAAATCAGTCCTCTTGTGAAAGGGAAATTTTCAGCAAGGGGTTCCGCCCAGAATCTTGGTTGTGCCACTCCGAAGATATTGATGGGGGGAGTGGGGTTTGCTTTGATGCACAAATTTTTCAGCACTTAGCCAAAATTTTCAAAATTTAACACCCAAAGGAAAAATATTAACAACATTTAGTACAAAATGCAGCCAAGAAAGTATTCCTCTATTTCATAAACAGGACAGAAAATCCCATTAATGTGAGCAATCCAAGTCACCTTGGATAATGCTGGCCAGTGTTTTAAAATATACCACAGTGAAAAGAATCATTGAAAGAAATAAAAATCATAAGTAAATATAAAGGAAAAATTATCATTAATTGGGTGGGATCTGAACCCATATGACCTCCTGATAACATGTCAGGTGCTCTGACAGCTGAGCTACTAGCCGCTGAACAATCATCCTCTATTAGTGGCTTTAAGCATTATACCATAGAGTTAATCATTGGAAATGTATCTGACTGTAATTGAAGATTCTGGGTTATAAGGCATTTTCCAGGTTAGTGCACATGCCAACCCACCTCAAACATCACGTAGCATGGTATTTTTTATTCTTTAAGCTAACATGCCAGGTATCAAACATAGCATTATTGTTGAAATAATAGGATCTCACAGATACACACCAGTTGGAGATATAAAAAAATATGTTAAGTAATAATAGAGTACTAATAGTAATTTACAGTAATAGAGTAAAATGTTAAGTAAATATAGAGGAAAATGTTTCCTCTATATTTACCTAACATAACACATCTGTGGGATCCTATTATTTCAACAATAATGCTTATGCTTAATACCTGATGTGTTGGATTAAAAAAGAAAATATATCACACTACTTGATGTTTGATGCTGGACATGCACTAACCTGGAAAGTGTCTTCTGGACCAAAGTCTTCAATTACAGTCAGATACATTTCCAATGACTAACTCTGTGGTATAATGCTTAAAGGCCATTAATAGAGGATAATCATTCAGCAGCCAGCAACTCAGCACTCAGAGCACCTGACATGTTATCAGAAGATCATGGGTTCAGATCCCACCCAGCAAATGACAATTTTTCCTCTATATTTACTTAACATATCACCAACAGGTGTATATCTGTGAGATCTTATTATTTCAATAAAAATCATGTTTCAGATAAATATTATATTATTTGGAAAGAAATTTTCTTTCATTTAATATATAGTATAACATTATTTCACTATATCACTGTGAAAAAGGTAATTAAAATTAATATGCTTGTAAAGCTGTTTAAGTTTTTTATTTTCATAAAATTTAAAGTTAAATTCTGTTTAATTTGGTATATAACATGGCCTATTTCTGTTGATTGGTTATTTTTCAAAAAAAAAAAAAAATTCTAAAGTTCACTTTTTTATCTGACTCAACATAATTTGCCAAAAGTGTGGACTTTTCTCAAAGTATGGTATCCAGAAAAAAATTACAAAAAAAAAGTAATTTCTTTGTTTGAAGTAAAAATTTAATTTTTGCTATTCAGAAAAATAAAACCCAGCCATTCTATTCATATGCATTATAATTATTTCTGTCTATTAGTTTGTTTTACATAAATTTTTATTTGCATTGTCAGATGCATTTTTTTTACTACATGACTCTAAAGAAGTCCTATTGAAATAAAACGAGTTGCTTCTTCGGTAAATATTTTATTTTTCGAAAATTAAGAATTAAATGGTGATTAATTTGGCATATAACATGTCATAATTCCTTTCATTAGTTATTTGGCAAAAATGTTCTGAAGTGATTTTTTTTGGCTGAGCATAGGGAGAAAATAGCTTGGCCTCTGGATATAAACCAGTTTTTCTGGTTGGGCACTGGAAGGGTTAAAGAAGGATGGGCAAGGCCATTGAAATAACGACCTCACCTGCAACCGAGACACTGGAATCACCTTCATGACACGTGGAAAGAAGCTTTCAATAGCCCTAATGTCACCATATAATTGTAACGCTCCAAACAATGTAGAATACTTAAAGTTTATTGCTCCGGATAGCTTTGACGGGCGCCAGGCAATCATTAACAAATTGCCAAAAATGTAGAATAAGTTGATTTAGGGTTCCAATGCCAGTGAGCGTTCATAAGTGAGAGTCAAAATGTATCTTAACAAATAAAAGTTAATGCAAAAAAGATTCTAAATCAGCGTTGCTCAAGATAAAAACTACAGACTCAAAAGTTTGTAACATAACAAAATAGATTTATTTACAAAAATAAGTAACTTACCAAGACATCAATGAAGAAACTAAAATCTGTGCTACTCGCACGGTGCTATGCACCTTACTACATCTCTCTGCTCTCTCTACAACTCTCAAGTGCTAAATCCCTCAAGTGACAAAATCCTAAGTGCTAAAACCCTCCAAGTGCCTCGCAGGGCACGGTTTTGACAATTGGGCCGGCGCATGCCGGGAAAGGCATTTGCATACAATGACGGACGCAAGCTATGACGCAAGAGGGGGCGTGTCCTTGGCACGCGCTTTAACGGTTACGGTCGGAAGTTCGGAGTTGCGCGTACGCAACTCCTAGAAACTTGAAAACGAGTGCTGTGATGCCGAAAAGGAAATAAAAATCCCCAAAATGATAAATATAACGTAAATTAAACAAAAACTGGTTAAGGTAAAGCAAAAGTGAACGATGGGGCATCACATAATGTCACCTCACTGAAGACAGAGCAAGTTCTTGCTCTGAAAAGCTTCTGAGTCTTTTCTAAAAACTTTTAATATGCAAATAGTTTGAAGGATAAACTTAAAAATTTTATTGCTCAATGACAGAGAATTTTAAGGTTATTTTAATTAAAGATTTTAAAAAATACCTGTCTTCCTATATGCACTTTAAAAAGTAGAAAATAAACCTAAGTATATGAATAGTGCAATCACTCACTGAATACATATTTACTTCAGAGGAAGATTGGACACCAGCAATTTGGTTAAGTAGATCAATTGGCACTTTATCTCCCCTTTGAAGATAATATGAATATAGTTACTGATTGAACCATCAATATGCTTGTTTCTACATTTTAGGATGCATATAGGAAGATAATATTTTTAGTGACAAAAAATATAAATTAAAATTCTTCAGAACTTTTATTTGTTATATGACTCATAAACATTGACCACATTTCTTCCCCCCTTTAGGGGGTGGGGAGAGGGGTCGAGTTTTAGGTAGCCCATGACACTGGAGATGTCACAAGCTTTAATTTAAGATATAACTCATATAAAGTTGACCCCCAAAAACTTTTGCCATCCCAACCGTTTTTTAGTGGGAAGAATTGGGGGGAGTATCATAATTTGAAATAATCTATGACAATCATCATATGAGCTTTCATTTGACATCTAACTCATAATTGTAGGCCCTCATATTTGGAAGACATAGTAGAAAAATGACATTCATATTTCTCCTCTTTTAGGGGGAACAAAGCAAAGGGGTATATTTTTATTGCCCACAATCCTCCCCCATGTCACAAGCTCTCATTTGACATAAAGCATTACATTCAGTAGAACAATCCTTCATATATTTTTCTCCCCTTTTATGGGGGATTGAAGAAGGAATGGGGGAATTTTTATAACCTGTGACACTCTCCACATCACAAGTTTTCATTTGATACATAGCCCATTAGATTTGGTCTTTTCTTACCGAAGAAATAGCAAAACAATCATTTAATACAAGGAAGTATGAGGGTATTTTTTCATGGTCTATGACACTCTCCCAAGCCTTCATTTGACACTTAAATCAATAAGTTTATCCATTGCATTCAAAAAACATGTTAGAACAGCTGACACAAAGAAAGATTAGTAAAGAAAAAATTAGTCAGAACATATAATAGAAGGCAGGTTGGGGCACAATAATCTGCGCCTGGAGTTAACCTATCTGGTGCCACTCTTGCAGGTACCAGATAATTTTTTGGGGTGGGGATGGCTCAAACGGTAACATGCCAGGCTCATAATCTGTAGTTCCAAGATTCAAATCCCAGCTGGGAAAGCGTTTTTAGGGAACAACTGATGAGTAAAAAGCAATAGGAAGGCAAGTAAAAAGTGCAATATACACAGTCTATAATGATTAATTTTGGAACTGTTGTTGACATTTGCTGCCACCCATTGAACTTGAAAAGAACTATAATCTGTATTTTATGATATGTAATGTGTAGTTAGTAAGAGCCTCTAGATTAACTTTTTTTGCTCATATTTGGTTTGTACATTTATATATACAAAATGTGGTAGAAGGTTAAAAAATAAAGGTCAAATTTTACACCCATAAAAAGAATTCATATCTCCTCCCCCACCACCAAAAAAAATTATCTGGTTGGGTTGTTTTAGCTCTGAGTGGCACTTTTTTGCACTCAATCGGCTAAATGGCCAGGTCACAAGGCCTCCAAGGGCTCAGAGAAGGTTGAGGGAGGGAATCCACAGGATAGCTGTTGGGAGATAGATGGTAGCCTCCAATTAAGGCTCTCCATCATGCTTTTTAATGTGCACAGGGTGTGGCTCTCCTGAACCACGGCTTAACATACCATCTGGAGGATGGTGGCTTTTCCAAGCCTATTGGTGTCCCCTACTGACCGAGGGCAGGGCAGGGAGTTTTGCAGAGATATATCTCAATGCTGACCCAGCTGGGACTTGAACCTGGGAACCAGATTACGAACCTTTAGTGCTACTGACTGAGCCACTCCCACCCCCAAAAATTATCTGTACCTAAAAAGGTGGCACCGGATACACTATATAATCAAAAGTATCCAGACACTCACTCATCCACAATCTCCCAGTAATAGGAAAAGAATTAATATCTTGTTGGTCCACTCTTTGCTGATATCACATCTGTTATTTGCAGGAAATGCTTTCCTAGATTTTGGTACATTGCTATGGGAACTGCCTGTCATTCTGCCACAAGAGCATTAGTGAGGCTGGTCACTGATGTCAGGCAGTTCAGCCTGGATTGCAGTCAGCATTGCAATTCATCCTAAAGATGTTCCATGGGGTTGAGATCAGGGCTTTGTGCAAGCCAGTCAAATTCTTCCACACCAATCTTATCACACCATTCCTGCATGGTCCCTGTTTTGTGGACAGGGGCATTGCCATGTGGACACAGATGTGTGTGATGGACCTTTTTCTGGTACAGGAAAGGGTCCATCACACACATCTGTTGTCATAAAGTTGGGAGCACAGAATTGTTGAGAATGTCATTATAGGCCACAGCATTCAGAATCCAGTTCACTGGAATTAGGGAACCCAGCCTAAACCATGAAAAACAGCTCCAGAGCATGATGCCTCCTCCACCAAACTTGACAGTTGACACAACATAGTCAGGCAGGTAGCATTCACCTCGCATCTTCCACACCCAGATTCATCCATCGGACTTTCAAATGGTGAAGTGTGACTCATCACTTCAGAGAACGAGATTCCACTGCTCAAGAGTCCACTGGTGCTGTGGTTTACACCATTCCAAGCGATGCTTGGCATTTATCTTGCTGATATAGGCTTATGTGCAGCGGCTCGGCCATGGAAACCCATTTCCTGCAGCTTGCAATGAACTATTATGGTGCTGGCATTGCTTCCAGAAGCACTTTGGAATGCAGTGGTAAGTGTTGCAACCAAGGACAGGCGATTTTATCACACCACTGATTCAGCACTTGGCAGTCCCACTCTGTCATTTTACGTGGCCTGCTGGATTGTGATTGCATTATTGCTCCTAGGCATTTCCACTTTTACAATAATATCACTTATAGTTGATCAGGGCAGCTGTGGTAGGGTTGAAATGTCCCGAACTGACTTGTTGCTAAGGTGGCATTCTATGACCTTGCCACATTGAAAGTTGGGTTGGGTTGTTTTACCTCTGAGCGGCACTTTTTTGCACACCATGGGCTAAATGGCCAGGTCACAAGGACCCCAAAGGCTCAGAGAAGGTTGGGGGAGGGGACCCACTGGAACAGTTGTTGGGAAACAGATGGTAGTCTCCCGTCAAGACCATCCAGCGTGTTCTTTAACGTGCACAGGGTATGGCTCTCCTGCACACGGGCCACGGCTTAACGTCCCATCCGACGGACAGCGGCCTTTCCAAGCCCATCGGTGTCCCCTACTGACCGTGGGCAGGGTGGGGAATTTTGCGGAGATAAATCTCAATGCTGACCCAGCTGGGACTTGAACCTGGGAACTACAGATTACGAGCCTGGCGCGCTACCAACTGAGCCACCCCCGCCCACATTGAAAGTCACTGAGCTCTGCCATACAGCCCATTCTCCTGTTCATGCATGTGTATGAGGTTTGCCAGGCCACATGCATCCTTTTATATCTCTTTGGGTCATGGCTGTGGTGTATATGGTGAATCCACTACTCAGAAGGTGTGTCTGGATACTTTTGATCAGATAGTGTAGGTTAAATCCAGGGGACTTTTTTCACTTTACTAATCTTTCTTTGTTGCTGCAAACCTTAAAAAGTGTTAGTATGAAGTTACATACCTTCCTTACAGTGATAACATACAAAATATGCAACCATGCAAAAATATCACTAAACTAAGTAAAAAACAATTAACCTTTAGCATGAGCAACTTTCATATGTTTACGAAAAAGGGTCCACTTGTCAAAATGTTTGTTACATCCAGCTCTGTCACATCTGTAACCTGTAGAATAATGAATACAAACTGTGTCAAACAAGAAAATTTTGCTCTCACTATATTTAAAAGTTCTGCAATCTATCAGTTAGGTAAATGCAAATCTATGTCACAGAAACTTGGTGCAAATACCATGGGTTAAGCAAAAACAGCTCTCAAGTGACAATAATAAAAAACTGCAATGCATACAGGGTGATTCAGAATTCATCATCAATATTTGGTGGGGAGGTAGGTAATAAGAAACGAAGGAGATTTCACATAGGAAAGCATGGGCGCATATGCCATGTAGTAGGGCAAAATGACCCCAGTTCAATGATGGAAAGAACACATAAGAAGGAAGTGGTAAGGAAAAAACATTTATTATCTTACATGTAACATTTCTTTGCATTGGTTGTACAGACTTACAAGAGGTGCTCGAACTGCTGACCATGTGCTAGAATGCATGACTCACAACGGCGTTGCATGGACAGCCGGACCCTGTGGAAGATGCCTGGCATTTCCCGGATGTTTGAGGCAGCAACTGATATGCGTGCTACAAGATCCATAGCACTATCAACAGGGGTCTCGTACACCATGTTTTTCATAGCACCCCATACAAAGAAATCGATTGGAGATAAATCCGGTGAACATGGTGGCCAAGAAACCGGTCCACCACGACCAATCCATTGACCACCAAACTGTCTGCGTAGGTAAGCACGCACAGCATTTGCGAAATGTGCAGGAGCGCCGTCATGTTGGAACCACATTCGCCGGAGACTACCATCAGGAACCTCGTTCAGAAGATCCGGTAACACAGTCTGAAGAAATGTTAGGTACTTGGCACCGTCCAAACGGGATGGTAGTAAATATGGGCCCAACAAACAGTCACCGACAATCCCAGTCCACACATTGACAGCAAAACGTTGTTGCGCAGCTCCAGGTCTTGTACTGTGTGGGTTCTGATGAGCCCACACATGCCAATTGTGTGTGTTGAAGACACCCTCTCGAGTGAACAACGCCTCATCGGTGAAAAGGACATACGTTGGGAAATTGGGATCAACGGCTGTTCTCTGCATGAACCACTGACAAAAAATAACACGCTTGGGATGGTCGTCTGCTGCCAATAATTGCACTCTTTGCAGATGAAACGGATGTAACCCTTCATCGTGTAATATCCGCCACGCTGTTGCTTGCGAAATTCCAAACTGCCTAGCCATACCTCGTGTGCTAGCACCAGGTTGTTCCTCGATTTCCTGTAGGACAGCTTCCTCTACTGCTACTGTCCGTGCCGATCTGCGCCTCCCTCGATTAACATTACTAGCAGCAAACGATCCTGTTTCACGCAGTTGGCGATGAATACGTGAAAACATTTGATACTGTGGCACACGGCAGTTTGGGAAGCGTGCTGCATACAATTGCCTGGCTCGAAGACATCTTTCTCCTGCCGCACCGTAAGTTACATGCATATCTGCACATTCATTCCACGTATACCGGTTCATGTTACTTCTGCAAATTCACCTTGTCGAATGACAACTGACTGCACGCGTCAAACAGCTGTGCTTCTGTATGAGAGGTGTGTACACACAGCGCCCTCTACACCACCATGCGTTCGTCTGCCCCCATACTTTCCTATGTGAAATCTCTTTCTTTTCTTATTCCCTTCCTCCCCACTAAATATTGATGATGAATTCTGAATCACCCTGTATAAACATAGAAAAAATTTTTACAAACTCTGAGAACTTTTGGCAGATTCTATTATGCAATATTTTATTTTTTGTGCAAAAATTCTGCTCACATGATTATGAAGAGGATTCAGAACTTTATATTGTTTTCTGACATCCAAATTTTTGAAATTTGAAAAATACTTAGAGTCAGCTGCTGGATTTTCTACTAATTATTTTTCTTTTGACAATGTCCTACACAATCAGGAAACCCACAGGTTCTCATTTTCTGGATTGTTATTGGACACTGTCTTAGAGACTGCAGCAAACTGATCTAACAGAACATTAACCTTATCTTTAGTTTAATAGAATTTTGAATGGTAAGGCTCCATGCAACCCTGATTATAATACGGCTGACAATATTGTGAGGCTCCTGGCCCCTTCTACATGCATACTAGGTATAGTAACAGGAGTCAACTTTTGAAAGATTTCCTGTAGGCTTATGTCTGGCATACCATAGTAAGTCCATTTTTCTCACTTTGCAATCAGGTCTATTACTATCAACTATACTAAGCTATTTACAAGTACCTACTGTCCATGACTCAACACTGTAACTACAATTTCTGTTTTTAATGACAACTTGGATTTATTTATCTTCATTTAACTAATTAACTTATTAGTGTGAAACTTTTTCTGGTGTCATATGATATATTTCAACATTTTTATAATGAAATAAACCAAAGAGTCAATGCTTGATGTTTCCAGGAATAAGTGAGGATTAATTCATGGAGCCATCAGCTCCTAACCACTAATCCAAATAAATTATTCCATCTGATCTAATTAGGAACAGAATGCTAAGCACTGAATATAACGTGGTAATCTAATAAAATCACAGTGTAAAATAAAATAATAAATAAATACCCCCTCAAACAGCTGCTTGCCACAGAGGTCTAACAGGAACCTGTCAGTTTATATGCCATAGTAGAAGGTCTGAGAGGATGGCAGGACCTCAGCAGAAAAACGACACACACATCCATGCCGTATCTGGATCTCGAACCCAGGTCCCGTAGATCAGTAGCCAAGCGTGCTAACCACTCAGCCAAATTAGGAACAGAATGCTAAGCACTGAATATAACGTGGTAATCTAATAAAATCACAGTGTACATAACATAAATTTAATACAATTCTATATGATATATAAATAAACACAGCAGAAGTAAAGCAGTATAATCCAACAGCAATGGTAAAAATGGCATATCAGGATCTATGGTAAACAAGAATTTACAAGATGAATGCCAAAATAGCATATAAGATGTATTTATCTATATTTAAGGTACAGAGGTATCTTCCTGATATAAAAAGAACATTTCTGTATCTCTATAAAATGAAATTCTTTACAAGAGATGATAAAAATATTTGGTGTTTATAGGTAAAGGTAAATGCCATGCAAAGTGAGTTGTTATGTATTTGATGTTTCTACAGTTCAATGATTAATTTTAAGTGCACAGATAATGTTATCCAAAAAGGTCAGTAGCAATGATCTTATAAAGTCTGAGTGCACAGAACTATTCTAAGTTGGTGGTCTACCTTTCCTGACCAAATTACCTTACAAAGTCTGCTTATCTGACCTATAACCTTATGTTTCTAATTCCTGACTTGCGCTACCCATTTTTTTTACAAGACTAGACTAGTGGCTAGTATTGTAACTTATGTAGATGCCAAGTAATGCAGTACAATATATTTCATATTTTCTTTTTTAGTGAAATTAATGCTTATTGTAGTATTTTAAGATATTTAGCTTAAAAAAATTTCATGCATTACTATTTTGCTGCTGGATGTATCTGTTCTGCTATGGTCCAGATGTGTTTTACATTATATGGATTCAATATTATGGAGGGTGTTCAAAAAGTTCTTGACACATGTATGTAGATTTGCACACATTTCTCCGTAGTTAATGAGCTATGACTTGTTTGAAAGTGTATATAAACTTGTCATTACATGTTAGAAATAAAGGCCATATCATCATTTCTTTTCGCTGGTGGTATGTAAAGTTAAGTCTGCAAAATCTGTTCATTATTGCTATGGAGCCTACTAAAGATGGAGAAAGATTTGACATTTTCACAAGGATGCAGCTTGGGGATGATGCAAAAAAAATCCTGCCAATTTATCACAAATATATGGGAATCATGCCGGTTCATATAGCACTGTTACAGGATGGATGTGCAAATTCAGAGAAGGATGGCAGAACTTCGAAGACCTTCCTCATGCAGGAAGACCAAAGAAGGCAGTGAACAAGAGAGTCATTGATGCTCTTTGTGAACTCATTAAAGAAAACACATACCTCATCATTCAGGTAATAAGTTTAGATGTCAGTGTATTGATTGGCAGTGTGGAAACAATTATTCATCAACATTTAAAGTTCTGAAATATCTGTGCCAAATGGGTACCGACAGAACAGCAAACAAGGGCTAGAGTTGACTCGTGAAAGGAGATGCTGCCACTGTTTGAACCTAGTGGCCCCACATGTTAACAGACATTGCCACAGGTAATGAGATGTGGTTTTATTACTATACAACAACCAGAAAGATCGACAACTATGTTTGGGTTGCAGAAGATGAACTGCATTCCCAAATCCTCAGACAAGACTTTCATTCAGGGAAGAGAATGTTCACAATTTTTTTCAATTTCCAAGGAGTGATAGCCATAGACACCTTACCTGAAAAAATGACCATAAATGGCTAATATTACACCTTGTTTTGCCAAAAATGGTTAAGGATATGAAGGAGCAGCATCCAACAACAGGCTGGTCAAGGGTTCTCCATGACAATGCCAGTGCTCACAAAACTGGTAAGGCCCATCTCAAACAGAAAACAAACGAAACAACTACCCCATCCTGCACCAATGCCATTTTTGGTTGTTTCCAAAGTCTCAGAGTAATAGTTTCCATGGATGAATATCCACATTACAAAGGATATGTTGATTAATGTCAATGATTAAATTTTTCATGTAAGATAGTTGGAACTTAATGGGAGAGGAAAGAAATTTTTATTCTCCATAATTGAACTGGGTAGTTTATTATCAATAATAGTCTGAGCTTAGGCAGTATTAGCATTTTGGTTTTTTAAATCGGTGTTGTTCTTTAAGTCTAAGGAAAGGTTCAGTACTGTGATGGTTCACCATTCACTTTTATGTTCCCTGACCAGTTTTAATTTATTTACATTGCAATTATTATTTTAGGGCTTTTCATTCTTTTGAACCATTCCTCTCTCCATCAGTAGTGTTGCTGTTTGTTCAACTGCTTTTCGATTGATGGCCACTAACTGCCACAAGCAAGGTCACAACCACTTATGTCATCATCATCGCATGATCACATATGTAAATGTGGCTCCAGGTGTGATGTAGGCCTGCTATATTTGCTTTAAACCAGTGTGGAGCTAAGAGACTGTTGGTGACAGTTGGTAAGTAGTTGGTAGAAGAAGTTAGTTGTTGGAGGTAAACAGTTGTAAGAGTTGGTGTGAGGTGGGCATGTTTAGTTTGTGAGTTGTAAGTTGCAAGTTAGGAGTTTCTGAAGTAGTTAGTTTGAGGAGTTGTTTCATAGAAAGCTTCATTTGGTGAATTAATAATCAAATAAATTTTTATATTTTTATGGAATTGAACTTTTACTTTATTTTTTTCTCTTGAGCAGGGATTTGCTTAATTACACTGCATGACATTGAAATTGCCCCACTCAGAAGGAGTGAGGCAATTTCAATGTCATGCAGAGGGGATAAGGGTGAAATGTAGCACACACATAACAATACATATTGGCACTGTAACGCTCCAAACAAATGCAAAATACTTGAAGTTTTTATGCTCCGGATAGCTTAGACGGGCGCCAGGCAATAATTAACAAATTGCCAAAAGTAGAATAAGTTGATAATAAGTTGATTTAGGGTTCAAATACCAGCGAACGTTAATGAGTAAGAATCAAAATGATTGTCAAGTAAACTTTATAATTCAAAAATCCTTAATTCGCGTTGCTCAAGAGAAAAAATTGTACAGACTCAAAAGGTTTATAACAAAACAGATTTATTTCCAAAATAATTCAACTCACCAAGACATCAATGAAGAAACTCATAACTCCTGTGCTACACGCACTGTGCTTGGTGCTACGCACCTTGTGCTCGTGCACTCACTTGTGCTACTCCTTCTACTCCCCTGTGACTCACAGGTCACGGTTTTTGACAATGAGCCGGCGCATGCCGGGAAAGACATTAACATACTATGACGAACGAAGCAAAAGCTATGACGCAAGAGGGGGCGTGTCCTTGGCACGCGCTTTAACGGTACAGTCGGAAGATCGGAGTTGCGGCGCATGCGCAACTCCTAGAAACTCTTGGATGTGAGCGCTGTGATGCCAAAAAGGAAATAAAAAATCCCCAAAATGATAAATATAACGTAAATTAAACAAAACTGGTTAAGGTAAAGCAAAAGTGAACGGTGGGGCATCACAGCACACAATGATTTAATTTGCAGCTACTTACAGCGGTTAGGAGATGAGATAATGCAGCACAAGGTGACTGCCTCAGTAGATGGTTGCACCACCGTGAATGACAATACAGGCAGCAATAGTGTAGCATGGAGTCATACAGTTGACGGATATGGTCCTGAGGAATTGCACACCAAACAGCATTGACTTGCTCCCATATAATTCATTGAGTTTTCCATGCCAGCTGGTGAAAGGATTGCACACATCGTCCAATGTGGTCCCACAGATTTTCTATCAAGGATAAATCTGGAGATCGTGCTGGCCATGGCAATACTTGAACAGGTTGCAAACATTGTCTGGAGACTTTAGCAGTGTGTACACAGGCATTGTCATGCTGAAAAATGGGCTGTTGCATGCCTCCCAGGAACGGTAACAAAACAGGCTGCAGAACTGCACTAACATATCATGCAGCTGTCAGTTTCTTGTGATGCAGACAAGAGGTGACCTGCTGTCATATCCAATAGCACCCCATACCATTATGCCTGGCTGATAGGTGGTGTGCCGGTCATGAACGAAAGCTGCATCCATCCTCTCACCAGGTTGTTGCTATACACGGACCTATCGATCATCAGCACCCAGACAGAAACAGGTTGGTTGGTTTTTGAGGGTTTTTTGGTGCAAGAGCAGCTAAGGCTATATCGTGCCAAACAAAAAGACCCAAAGGGATAAAATTCAGATAACCCACAACCAAAGTTAAAATTGGCACAAACAAAACAAGTATAAAAAAGAATCAACAAGTGTATAAGTCAATAATAAAAATGGGTGTATAATACCCATTGAAAATCATAAACAAGTGTATAATCTAAGAAACATAGTAAAAAACCGTAAACGTGTAAAATAACCAGTAAAACGTAAAAATACAAAAACAGTGGTTAAAACAGAGCCATCAAATAAAAGATGTCTGAGTGTAAGTGGCTCAGATGTAAAATCATGAAAAGTAAAATACAAATGATGTTCTAGATTAAAATAAGGGCAATGAATTAAAATATGTTTGATAGTTAAAATGGTGTCACAAAACTCGCACTTAGGTTTGTCATCTGCCCATAGAAGAAACGAATGAGTAATAAATGAATGACCTAAGCAGAGTCGAGCAAGTACAAATTCCTCCTCACGATCCCTGCGGTAACAAGACTGCCATGGTTTGATAATAGGTTTGATCTCAAAGAGATTATTGGGAAGCTGTTCTGACCAAGATCTCTGCCAATGTGCCCAGAGCTCAATGCAGGAAATCCAGATATGGAACCGACAACAGAGAGTCGGACAGGGGTGTGGTCAACTTGGCAGCAGCATCTGCCAAGTCATTGCTCCTGATACTGACGTGACTGGGCACCCAACAGAAATGGGTGGTTATTGTGACTGCCAGACAATGGAGCTGCTGGTGGATCTTAGAAAGAACTGGGTGAGGCCAATGCTTCACCGAGATCAAAGCCTGTAGCAAGCTAAGTGAGTCAGTGTAAAGCACACTCTGATGATGATGCTTAGCTACCACATGGTCCAAGGTGAGACTGAAAGTGTGCAACTCATCAGTGTAGATGGAACACTGCAGTGGGATTTGGTATGCTGTGTTACATCATAGCAGACCATGCCCGATCCCACAGATGTGGTGACTTCAAGCCATCTGTAAAGACAGGCAAGAAGTCCAGGTACTCAGCATGATGGCTGGCAAAGAGTTGTCGGACACACAGTCAGGTGTAAAGGCTTTCCACGTCCTGCACAGGGAAAAATCACAGGAAGGGGAAAAAGCGAGCCACAATGGAAGTGGTTCAGCTGTTGACTGTGCGACACTATTGAGACTGGTGTTGATGCCTCTTAGGTAGCCTCGGAATCGCAAACCAAAAGGACGAATGGCAGTCGGCTGATTTGTGTAAAGCATTTCCCACTTTGGACTGAAAACGCAGTCCCAAGTGGGATGGCTAGGTAGGGATCACAATTTAGATGCATATTGTAGGGACAACTGCTGATGGCAAAGAGATAAAGATGGTTCATCGGTATCAACATAAAAACTCTGGACCAGTGAGGTGCGAAAGGCTCCCATGCAAACATGTAGGGCCTGATGATGGAGGGGGTCCAGCACCTTCACCACTGAATCCTGGGTGGAGTCGTACACCTGGGATCCATAGTCCAGTTTCGACTGACCCACATGCACTTGGACCTGAGATGATGTATGTGTGATAAAAAGGTCAATTTCTGATTGAAGATGAGACCGAGAAACTTGGTCTCCGCCACAACTGTAATGATGTTACCTCTAAGCCGTAGCTCGGGATCCAGTGAAGATTACGCTTGTGGAAAAAGTGCATGCAAGCGGTCTTCTGTGGAGAGAACAGAAACTCATTTGCTGTTGCCCAAACCAAAAGATTGTTCAGGCCAATTTGCAGTTGTCTTTCAATGACTCTAATGCTGGACAAAGAGCAAAAGATGTTAAAATCGTCAACTTAGAGGGCATTGCTTACAAATGGAGAAAGTTGTCTAGTAATAGAATTAATCTTGACAGCGAAAAGCATAACACTCAGAACGCAGCCTTGTGACACCCCCTATTCTTGGGAGTAGGGTCGCGACAGAGTGTTGCCAACATGGACACGAAAAGAACTTGTCGATAAGAAGTTGGAGATGAAGATCGGCATGTGACCTCTCAAGCCAAAGCTATGGAGGTCACGAAGAATCCGAATCTCTAAGCTGTGTCGTACACTTTTTCAATGTCGAAGAAAATTGACACCAAGTGCTCTCTACATAAAAATGAATTTCTGATAGCCGATTTGAGGCGTATCAGATGGTCAAGAGTTGAACGTTGCTTGAAAAGCCACACTGGGTTGGAAAGAAGGTTGTGGTGTTCTAAATACCAGATGAGTCTGGCATTTACCATTTTTTCAACACCTTGCACACGCAGCTCATCAATGCAATGGGACGATAATTAGAAGGAATCTTGGAATCCTTTCCTGGCTTTGGGAAGGTCAAGACACACTGGTATCCCGCCAGGAGTCCAGAAACTGCTCCTCAAGAAAAATGCGATTGAAAAGATGGAGCAGCCGATCATTACTCAATGGTGAGATGCTGGAGCATGGCATAATGGACATTGTCCAGCCTGACAGCAGATGCACAAGAGGTGTGCAGAGCAAGGTGAAGCTCCTCCGTTGTGAATGGCCTGTTGTAAGACTCCAGGCCATTAGAGTGGAAATACAGCAGAGAGCGTTCTGCCCTGCTTTTCTGGGCCAGAAACTTGGGGGAGTAAGAAGAAGAGATGGAGGAGAATGACTCCCCCGGAGTGTCAGCAATTGCTTTGGGATCAGCAATTGCTTGTCCATTATGCTTCAGGATCGATAACAAGTGGGACATGTAGTTCCCACCCATCTTCTAGACTTTATACCACACAACCTTAGAACTGGTCATGCGGGTGATAGATGTATATTTGATCCAAGATTCCTTCTGACTCTGGCGCCAGACAAAACGAGCTTTCGCCTTGGTGCATTTGAATGTTTCAAGGTTGGGGAAATCGGATATCTCCGAAACAACCCCAAACCTTGTTCTGAGCCTTACAAGCTGCGGTGCAATCTGGATTCTACCACAGTTTCAGAAAACGAGGAAACTGTGTCAAAGTTTGAGGAATTGTTGATGCAGTTGCATCTATGATACAGTCTATTATCTCTGCTACTCCCACATTGATGGGCTCCTGGCTGACAGAGCAGTCATCGAGTTCAGAGAGGAGCTTGAAGCCACTCCAGTCAGACTGATCAAGCCTCCACCATGAGACACGTGAAGGGCAGCAAGGACCCCCACGGGAGATGGTGCACACCGTGGGAAGGTGATCACTTCCATAAGGGTTGTCCTCAACCTCTCATGTAAAGAGTGGAAGGATTGAGGAGGAGCAGATGGTTAGGTCAATGGCAGTGAATGTGCAGGTTGGGGAGTGAAAGTAAGTACTGACACCGGTGTTCGACTGGGAGTGAGAAGGATCCAGGACCCCACTCCTCCTGTTGGTGTCAGCACTGCCCCAAAGTGAACTGTGTCCTTTGAAGCTCCCCATTATGAGGAAGAGAGGCGGCAGCTGCGAGACGAAATCATCAAGGTCTTCCTGGAAGATGATGCTCCCAGATGGAAGATATACAGAGCAGACAGTAAGCGAGAACCCATGAAGAGGCAGATGGCTACCACCTCTAAGTTGGTGGTGAGAGGTATGACCTGGAATAGAGAATGGTTGCTCACGAGGATGGCAACACCCCCATGAGCTGGACTATCTCTATCCTGGTCCCAGTGAATTAGTGAAAAGTGCCGGAGGATCGTGGGATCTGTGACTGGCTGCAAGCATGTCTCCTGCAGGCACACCCAGATGGGCTGGTGTGCTTGAAGGAGGGCCTTGATGTTGCCAAGATTCCTATGGAATCCACAACAATTCCATTGTAGGAGTGTGGCCATCTCAGGCCTTAGAAGAGTGGGTGGAAGAGGAATTCCTATTCAACTTAACTTTGCAGAGGACGGTTTAGTGAACAGGGGGCGGTCTGTATCCATGTCCTCGAAATCATCTGAGGGACATGGATCAGTGATCGCCCTTTGTGGAAGAGTAATAATTTTCCTTTTTGACCCCGGTGGGGGCCCCTTCAATTTGGAAGATCCAGCTGTCTGAGGATGGGAAAGAGAAGGCCTTCCGGTGGGGGTGGAAGGCTGAGTTGCTGGAATGAAAACTGGGGTTGATGCTGAAGTTGACACCAGCCTAGGTTTTGCCTGCATCAGGAGGTATCTTGCTGCAGGTGAGAAAGATTCAGTAGGTGGTACACTGATGGGCTTTCAAATGACTGCACTGGCATAGGATACCTTGCCAGGTGGGGTGGGCGGTGTAGCAAGCTTTCTCGCCTCAGTGTAAGAGATGACCTTCAGGTGTTGCACCTCCTTCTCCTCCTACCACTTGGGACAGTCGCAGTAATATGCTGAACGTTTGCCACTACAGTTCACACAGCTTGTCTTTTCTGCTGTACAGTCAGGGTCAAGATAATCCTTGCTGCCACAGTGAGCACAGGTGGGCTTGGCCCAGCAAGCTGTGTGGGCATGACATATATCTGGCACTCAAAACAGTGCAGAGGGTTCAGTATATACAGCCGTACCTCACAATATAAATAACCTGCCTTGATGGAAGAAGGCAAGCATGGCATGTTAAATGTCAGAACCAATTTACCATTACAATGTGTCGAAATCTGGTGGACCACTGTTACTCATTGGGGAGTGAGCTCTGAGAGGATTTCCTCCTTGGTGACTTTAAGAAGGCCCCACTCAGTGATCACACTCTGAGAGGAATTCAAAGTTTTGTGGGGAGTGACCTCAACAGCCACCCTACCGATCTTTCTAGCTTTCAGGAGCAGTTCCGAGTGTTTGGAACAAACGGTCTCAATCTGCAAGTTGTCAGATCATAAGCACTTGATGGATTTCAGCTCTCCTGCAAGACCTTTCAAACCTTTATTTACAAAAAATGGGGACATGCCCCCCAGTACCTGATCACCCATGGAGTGGATAATTAGGAACCTTGGGAATGAAGACACAAACAAAGAAGACGGCAGCATAGATAACAGAGACAAAGAGGAAGACAGGGGCTCATGTTGAGCCCTCTTGTTGGCATTGATTATATCGATTTCATCATCAACTCTCATGTTTTGTTTTGTGTGGTTCAGTGCCCAGTCACCACCCTCCACAGAGCCCAACTAGGGGATGCCCAGTCAGGGGGATGCCTCCAGGGCTATGCGGGCACTATACCCACACAGACAGTGAGTCAAGCCCTCACAAATAAAAGGAAAATGAAAAGAGAAATGTGCAGAAATAAACTTTCTACATAAAAGGAACTAAGCAGAAAATAACAAGATTGTGAATGACCAAACTGGCCTCACAAAGAAATTATAACTACAAAAGAAAAATAATTTGTGAGGAAACTTGCAAACCTGACCCAGATGTGGGCAGGGTTACTCACCACTCTGCGTGGTCCATCATGGTCCCCAGGAGCTCCTGTTTACCAGAAGCAGAGGTCAAAGCAGTGTATAGCAGAGGCCGTGGAATCTGCTGCCCAGCCCCACGACAACAGGCTCCCCAATGGCAAGACAGCCAAAAGGGACCCTACCAGTCATGAGCTGAGGACAGAAGATGGGGACCCCCGAACAACTACCAGAATCCTTCTTTCCCACGACATGGCAAAGATGCAGGCAAATGTTCAGGACCCTGTGAAGGTACCCAACCAGTGGAACCTTCACAGGGTGGTTCTCTCACCATATACATGAGCTCACACCGAGGGGACAGAAACAGGATTCATCATTAAACACAACATGTTCCATTCGTGACCCCAGTCGAGACATTCATCGTTGACCCTAGTCGACTTTAGCACCAAGCCAGATGAGCACTGCGATGGTTTGCAGTCAATGGCAGTCGACATAACAATTGTCTAGAACGCAGGTGTGCCTCATGCAACCTTTGGTTTACCATTCAGGTCGTTATGGGGATGTCCATGGCTGCTGACACAGCCCGTCAAATATCGCCTGCAGTGCTCTGTGGTGACTAATGAGCATGTCAAACAATGCATCTATCAAGCTATGCTGACATCTGTTGGATGGCACCACTCCCTCTGTGATGCACACTAGAACCTTAATTTCACCACTGTTGCCAACAGCATCCAACAGTTTGTGCATTCCGATGAACATGGGCAGTGACATGTGTAGTCCATCTAGCTTCACTTAGGCCTATAATACAATAGGCCTATAAAAACTTAGGCCTATAAAAGCATCCAAATGGCAATAAACCTGCCAACGGCATGTACCAGACATTTTCGGCCTTTGTTGAACAATTTCCAAGCAGAACCACCAGTCATGTGTGTCTAATCTCAACTGTTCGCATGACTTCCACCTGCATAAATACAATACCATCCCTGTTCCTTCTTGCAACTTTTATCTCTTGAGCCACACACATCATTGGCTCCTGATTATCATCATTTGCATATCTCAACTGTGCACACCCACCCTTCTATTTGCATGTTTGTACGACATGTCCTTCTGGGTGGGGCACTTTCAATGTGGAGAAGTGCATATTGAATTAACTTTTATTTTGGGCAATCTATAACTTTTTTTCTTATACTCATCTTTTAAAGGACCCTTATTTTTTTTTGGCAGGATTAATGACTGGCACCTGAAATCCAGCTATCTGGGATAAAATAATAATACACTTTGGTGCATTACTGGAGAGGAAAGAAAGAGGCGTCTGAACAACAGGGACTTGTAGATATAAGTGTATTTAAGTTGTCCGAGTTTAACTAACAATTTTTGACAGCTCATTAATTGTAGTAACTATATATTTAACAGCAGATAAGCCGACATTTACTGTTAAGTAAGAAGCTTAACAATAATATTAGGTCAAAGGTACTGATATTTCAGTGCTGATATTGCTGATTTATAGATAATATAATTATTGCATATTTGTAGTGATTAGAAGTGTCCAATCACCGAGATATATAAATTTTTTGATAAATGCATAGTAAGGTCTAAAAGTTCAGGCCCAAGGGTATTAAAGAGACCCTTTATTTCAATACATTTTTTAGAATGAATAATTGATTTTTCTATACCACTGAAAAAATAATCTGAATTTTTGTCCTTAAAATGACTTCTTCATCACTTGTAAATTTTTTCCCCATGCAGATCTGACTTCAATTTTTAAAACAAAAAATAGTTGTTAGGGACTGGGTTGGGGCTGTATGGTGGGTGATTTAATTCCTGGAAACCACATTGCTGAATAACAGCCTTCGCATCAACTGAAGTGTGCACTGGAGCATTGTCATGCAATAACCTCATTCCCAGGGACAGCTTTCCTTGGTGTTTCTCTTTGATGGTATCCTTCAGTTTTTACATTAATGACTCATAATATTCATCAGCAACTGTAGTATTTCATTCCTTAAAGTCGACTAGCAGAATCCCCTGAGAATCCCAAAAGATGGTGGCTAGGATCTCTTTTTGCACTAACTTTTGGTATTGTGTCACTTTTGCTATTTTTGGCCGTGGGGATCCAGGATGCCGCTATTCATAGATTCCCATTTAGACAGGGGATCATGGTACAGAACCATAGTTTCATCTCCCATGACAATTGAATCAATTACTTCTTTTTCTTGGCCCTCACAGAATGTTAAAAATTTAGTACAGCATTCTACGCGTTGTTATTTTTGGACAACACTCAAAACTTTTGGAACCCATCTTGCACTCACTTTGTTCATACCAAAATGGTCGTGTAAAATTCGAAGCACCGTGGTTTTTGAAAGTCCACACCTTGCTGATAATTCTTTAGTTTTCAGTTGCCTATCCTTTAGCACCTCTTCTTGCACCAGTGCAATTGTTTCTGGAGTGAGTGTTTCTGCAAGCCTGCCTTGACGAAGTTCATCTTCAATCAAATCTCTCCCTAAGAGAAACTGCTTAGCTCATTCTTTAACCATCAAATATGATGGGGAAGATTCGCTGTACACAGCATATAAACGTCGTTTAATTTCTGCCGGACTTTTGGCTTCTTTCGTCAAAAATTTAATGACCATGCAATACTCAAGTTTATACATTTTAAAATATTGGGCAACAGTTTTATCTGCGGTGCTAGCTGGAGTGCTACTGATGCTAGAGCTGCAAAATTTAACTGCAGTGCAACAAAACATAGAGTGGGGTGGGGGGGATACTGTCAATTCTTGTCAGGCCGGAAACTTTTGGACCTTACTACGTAGTTTATAGCCATACTTAGTATAGCATTATGATTGAGTAGTTTAGTTGTATAGCAGTACCATTTAATGCTGCTCAAGAAAAAAATATCTAAATTTTATAAGTTAAAATTTTTGGCAAATTGCTACGTCTACTACAAAATTCCTGAAGTGGTGTTAAGAGTAATTGAAAGATTGAGGATGTATTAAAAGAAGCAGAAATTCTCATACTGAAAGAGAAATGACCCTAATCTGAACTTAGCTGATAATGTTAGATAAGCAAATGAATATTTAGATTTTGAATAGACAATTCCAATTAATGTTCCATCAGAAACAAGTGACAGAATGGAATACTATCAATCCTTCAATGAGTTGCCGACCCAGTTATTAGAGGTAGGCTGACTGTTCATTGGTCTTTACCTAACATAAGGTTTGACGTTCAAAACATCCATCATCATGGACATTTATTAAATCTATGGAAGAATGCTTCCACCTATATAAAGTGCCATGTAACAAAAAAGGTCATTTGTGCTGTATCTTGCTTAAGTGGGTATGTCAAGCAATGTGGAACAATGTCAGATGTCAGCAAGGGATAAAATATTGAGAGGACTTTAAAACAGAAATTTCGGAAATCTACCCTCCTTATGATGATTATATGTCTGTCCACAGAACATTTTTTCATGAAGACAACGGGAAGGATATGACATTGAAACATTTATTTGGAGCACAGTAGAACTGTACCAACTGTATGATACTGATGTCAATGAAATCGACATTATTAATTGTGTAATATCCCAGTTAGTATTACCAGTGAAAGAATTCTTGGAAGTGAGAAATGTAAATTCGCTTGCAACTTTAGTCAGATTGGATCAGCAATACACAGCTAGAAGAGAACATGCCAAAACGGTATTACCAACCCAACAATGGCTGCAATCCAAGCCAAAGCAGCGCTATGATGTAGAGTCTTGCAAAATGTATATGCAGGTTCCTGTATGACCAGAAGTAATGCAGTCCAGACAATTTACATCGAATGCAGCAATAAAGTAGAATGAAAGTTCATAATCCAATTCAGTTTCAGTTTACAATTCAGTATCATAATTCATTCAAATAAAATTCACTACAAAACCCAAGGAAACTTCAAGATGCAATTTTTGTGGCCAAGTAGGACACAATGAAAGATTTTGCTACAGAAAAAATAGCAAGTTGGGAAACTTGAATTGGGTTTTTGCAGTGAGAGGCAAAGTTCCTCAAGTAAAGTCCTTTCTTAAGTTTCCTTGCCACTGTCAGTAATCATGTGGGTTATGTTTCTCAAAAAGGCCCCAACTGGCAAAGCTGTGATCTGAAAATCCAATACTTTATGGAAAAATTTAAAATGGGGACACACAACCACATAATACTACATATGGAAACACAAATAGATGTTTTTTTACAATAAAAGCTCGAGAATAAATATCAGTATACTTATGTAAGGAATAAGTATAATTCATGTACCATACATATTCAGAATTTGTGACATAGAATACTAGTGTCAGTAAGAAATTTTGCATACATTAGCATGTTTCATTGTACATATGTGCAATGAAGTATACATTAGCATGTTTCATTGTACATATGTGCAATGAATTTAATATATGCTTAAATAAATGTGGCCTTATAATAATTTGGCCAGGCAGTGTATTAAATGTGCTATTACACGATTCCTTTCTGCATTTCACTTCACTGTTTCTTTGGCTCTTGCTGTGATTTTTAATTATCATCATGTTTCATTGAAGTTGCCCCTGTGAAATTTCCATTCTTTTTTCGTTGTTAACCCTTCACTAGAATTACAGCTGCTAAAATGAAATGTAATCTTCATATTCAGAATTTACAATACAGTAAATTCTGAATGAAAACTGCAAAAATAGGGATTTAGCCATGTTTATACACTTTTATTTTATGCCCTTGACTCACTTTCATACTTTTGCATTTATAGGGGAAGACACTGTGCATTCACTTTGGATTGATTTTTAATTATATATCAATGTCTTAGCATTAGCGACCTTCTCATTAACATCTGATCAAATAGCAATGACTGAAAAAAAAAAAGTTGCATCTCCTTGTGTACAGATGGCACTGTCTCATTCACATCTCAGGAAGAAGATTTATAAGGTCATATTCTGAAAGAGTTCATTGTCCGACACATGGTGCAATGGTAGCGCACTCTGGCATGAATCTGGAGAGATGCGGGTTCGATTCCCGCCATGGCGGCAATGAAATTTTTTCAGAATCTATTAATTAACGTTTGATGTCTATCTTAACAGGGAATACTGTGCATTCACTTTGGATTGATTTTTAATTTATTGTTCCTGTGTGTACTCTTCTAGTAAATGCCATTATTTGTTTCTGGTATGACCAGGGTCACACTTGTTTGCGATACAGCCAACTAACTCTAAAATTTTTGCAATTTAAAATCAATTAATAAAACTAGACTTTTTTTTAACTCAAATCTCCCCTCCCACATTCAAATTTAGCTTATTAGAAGTTGACTATAGTTTTAAGCAATGCTATAACCAATCCATAATTTTAGAAAGTTATACTTTACCCTCATGATGTTTCGAGTGACGTTTTAACTTGCTGGGTACTCGGAAAGTTTTACCACATCCTTCTTTTGGACATCTGTGCAAAAGATATTTAATAATCAAACAAAAATTAACTACATTAAAAAACTATTGAATGACATAAGAAAAATGGATGATGTGATTTGACAGATATGTTGGTCACTAGACAACATATTCACACTAGACAACATATATATTTATTTATCACAAAAACCCTTTTGGTAATTAGCTTAAAATTCTCTAATTCAATGCAATTCATTAAAAGTTTTTATTTCCCATTGAGTAAAAAATTTTACCATTTGTAATTGCTAAGACATTTTAAAATTTAACACCAGCAATGATAAAAAAAAACACAGAGCTAAATATGTCAAAAACTTAGAATAAAACAATTTCACTACATAGGTTAAATAACATGGCTTTTGTTGGCTTTGTAATAATTATTTATCAGAGTGATCAAAAATAATGGAAACAAAAACTCTGAGAGTTACTGACAGAAATGCTATTAGTATAATTTGTTCATCGTTATCATCCTCAAGCAGCCATGGGCTATGGAGATCCAACCAGACCGTGCAATTTAGTTCTCCAAGCATGTCTGTTCTGAGCTACATCTGCTGCATTCGGCCACTGCACACCAATTCTAACAAGATCCTGTTTAGCATTGTCTGCCCACTGCATCCTAGGTCTTCCCCTCTTTCTGAGGCCTTTAGGCACACTGTTCATAACCCTATTCGCCTATCTATAATTATCCATATGGGCAACATGCCAAACCAATGGAGTGTCTCTGCACAATATGCTGCTCAAAGGAGATCACTGAATCCTTTGCCTAACCTCATTATTACTTACAAAGTTGAACCACCTAATGTCCAAGTTACTGAGCAAGCATCTATAATCAAAAGCATCAAGTTTCCTGTCATCTTGTTTGCAAAGCGTCCAAGTTTCACTACCATAACTAACTCTAGAAAGAACCAAACTATTATACAGCCTAATTTTAGTCTTTAGTTGAATATGCCTATTTCTCCACAATCTCCATGGATTCTTAGAAATTCCACAGCAATCCCTATTCTTTTATTTATCTCATGCCATACATCACCACTATCTGTTACATAACTCCCATGATAATTAAACTGTGACACCTGTTCAAGAGTGGAACTATTCAGATTAACTGAACTACAGCCTGCATGAACAATTTTCACCACTTTAGTTTTCTCTATGTTTATCACCAAACCTACTCTACCATGAATCTCATCAACAGCTTGAATGAAAGTGTTAATCTCATCAACATCATTTGTCAAATGGAATAAATCATCAGCATAATCTAAATCAGAAATTTTCGCATTTCCAGACCATAAGGTCAAAATCTTTTCTGTGCAGTGATTTTCACATAACATAATCAAACCACACTAAAGAGAAAAGGTGACAAAATGCACCCTTGTCACACACCAGAAGCAATGCTAAACTAATTGCTACAAGCATTACCAACTCTCACACACAACTCAGTGTTATTAAACAATTTTGCTGTAACAATTGTCATTCTTACAACTGATGTTTTACATGAGGCTGTCTAAGCTAAAATTATATCAGAGGACACCTACTTTAGGTGTTTAGGAGTTGGCAATACTTTCAAGGAAAATAAAAATATCCAGGAATGAAAGCTGCACAAATCATTTAAAGTATAAAATCTGGGAACAGCTGGAACATAATTTGTTGCACACAATATTACCAATTTTAATATCATTCAACACAATTTGAGATTTAAAATTACTAAACAATTACGTTTATTATAAAACATTTCAGTGAATATTACTTATATATATATAGATTGCTAATTTCAGTTCTTATTATTTATAAAAACAGATAGATTATAGAATTATTTTCTGAAACTTATGCATACATATATGGCTTGATATCTTGATGTTGATGTTGATGGGATTCCAACTGTTTGTGCTTCTTGAATCCTTTAGTACTACATGAACACTAGAAAACATTATCCAGATTTATGTTAAAAAAATTATAAAATATTTACTATACATATCTGGTTAAATGAATACTTCAGCTAACTTTGTGGAAGAAGAAAATAACTCATATATTGAAAAAACTGAACATTAGAATTGACATTCAAAGATCGAGTATAAAATGTCATCTATTTAGCATAAATATGTATGTTCAAACAAGAATTATTATTACTTTTATCTCTGAACTCAAATCGTAACTGAGTAAAAATACAGGTACTGTATAATTAAAAAAAAAATGATTTCCTTATGATGCACGTCAAAGTTTCAAATGTTATATATTTACATAATGTCAAAGCTTCTTTGTTATGATGGTGTGGAGTTAGTATCACATGTATGTCTCAAATGCCAAATTTACAAATCACTGGATTGGTAGAGACGAACTAATCTTGTGGCCTCTCAAAAATCCCAATTTGATACCATTGGATTTCATTTTTGAGGATAAATTACAAACATTTTTTTTTTTGAAATAAACAAAAAAAAATTGCATTTACAACATTTAAAGGAAAGAATCACTGCAGTTGTTAAAGTGTCATTGTTTCACAGTTGGAACTTTAACCTGTGAAATTCATGCTGCATTCTTCATTTCACACTAGACATTGTGGCAAGTATGGACATAAAATGTTCTGTAAATGGTAGCTAGGTAGTCACTGGAAGGAGAGCTATGCACCAATCCCCTGTGATGATGCAAAGAACCGGCCAGGCCTAGCACCTAATGTCCAACCCTGCCTTCTTGTGGTGTAGACTGTTAGTACCTTTCAAAAGAGATACTCTCTTGTGAAAGGGAACGGAAAGGGAGGGCTGCCAGATTAGTTTAGCCTACTGATCTGGACAACTCTGGCTACTTTTCTTTTTTTTCTACCCTGCTGAGGAGTGGTCAACCACACAGGGTCCTGGTGCTGACCATATAAACCCACGACTGAATTATGGCTCTGAGCTTGATTATGGATCCTGAATTTACTGCACTGGTGGGCTTCTGTGGAGGAAAAATCTTCTGCTGTGTTTTCTGTTTGTTTGTAGGTTGACAGCCCCAAGTGAATAGATTCACAGGATATGTTTATCAGCTGGTGGATAATCCTGAGCAGAGGTCATCGCAGGAACCTGAACTCTTTGCTTCTACTGGCATCGTCAAATTCTACATTGCGGGAAGTCTTCCAGTGTAGATGGCTTCAGCCTTCAGTGGTAGGGGAAAGGGTCTTTGCCCCATGTCTGCGATTAGGGGGCTGTTTGATATTGTCGCCATTTTCTCTCTCCATAAACAACATCCCACTAATCATTTTCTCTCCTTAGGAAGATGGAATGTGAGGACTCTGCACAGAGCTTTTTATCTTATGTCCTCGCACAAGAATTCCACCATTATAATTTAGATATTTTTGGGTTGCAAGAGACCAGATGGACAGATAAAGGTCAGATTCTTAAAAATAATCTTAAATTTCTCTTTTTAGGTAGGAACGATAACAAGCATCACAAAGGCGTGGGTCTGCTTCTCAGCAGACATGCTAGTGATGCTCTTCTAGGATATGAGTGCATTAATGAAAGGTTTCTTACAGCAAAATTTCGGACAAGCGTTAAAGACTAGAATGTTATATGCTGTTATGCCCCCACTGAGGATGATGATGATGAGAAGGATAGGTTTTATGGACAACTTCAGGATATTTTGAATTCTGTCAAGAAAGGAGATATTACCCTTGTTCTAGGTGACTTCAATGCCAAAGTTGGTACTGACTCTGACCTGTGGGGAGGAGTAATAAGCCCTTGTGGTATTGGTAGCTGCAATGGCAATGGGCAACGTCTCCTACAGGTAAGTAAACTCAATGGATTCAGAATAACTAACACTTATTACAAACACCGCGACATACATAAGTACATGTGGGTTTCATTTGATGCGCTGCATAAGAATATGATTGATTATATATTAATTTATAGCAAATGGGCTAGTTCTGTTAGGAATATCAGGGCATATAGGGGAGCTGGAATTGGATCTGGCCATCACCTTGTTAAAAGTGTCTTGCAATTTAAACTTAAAAAGTGTTTTGATAAGGTTAAAAAATTTGCCTTTAATACTGAAGCCCTGAAAGACCCAGTTATAGCTAAAGCTTACCATGATAAATTAGACATTATGACAGTCACGGTTTGTTTACTATTGAAGTTGAGGAAGAATGGGACCATTTTAAATAGGTTTTTTTGGAAACTGACAGTACTCTTTTAGGGAAAAAGGAGCAGAGTAGGCAGAATTATTTGAGTGATAAGGCACTTGAGCTTATTTCAGAAAGAAAGAACTGCAGGAATGTCCTTAATCAATACCCTACTAGTCCTAATAGAAAGCATTACAGAGAACTTAATAAACGTGTAAAAGATCAGTTAGCTACTGATAAGAATCTTTGTCTTGATGGCTTGGCTGACAAACTGAGGAAGCAGTTAGGCAGTACAACAGCAGAGAGCTGTACCAAATAGTTAATGTTTTGTGTGGTAGAAAACGGACAGGTATACAGGGATTGAAGGATAAACAAGGTAAGGTTATAGAAGGTGAGGATTCTGTCATGGCTAGGTGGGTTGAGCATTTCAGTGATATTCTAAACAATGCGGTTAGTTCTATTCCCATTGTTTGCAATGATGATAGATGCATTGGTGGCTTTAATGTTGGCCCTATAACACAATCTGAAGTTATTTTGGCTATTTCTGAACTTAAACTTCATAAATCCCCAGGGGTAGATGATATTACTACGGAAAGGCTTAGAGCTGGGAATGTTTCGGTTACCATTTGGATGACAGAAATTCTGAATATCTTTTATGATAAAGGCATGGTTCCTAAGGATTTTACTAGAGTTATTGTTATCCCTATTTTCAAAAATGGTGATCGCAGTTCTTGTGATAACTATAGGGGTATCAGCCTACTCTCTGTTCCAGGGAAAGTCCTTTGCATGATTGTACTTAATAGAATTAAGAATCTGGTTGACAGGCAATTGCGTGATGAGCAATGTGGATTCAGAAGTGGTAGGGGATGTATAGATCAGATATTTTCACTTAGGCAGATTTCTTGAGAAATGTTTGGAGTTTCAAAAACCTTTGGTTGCTAGCTTTGTTGATTTCAAAAAGGCTTTCGACTCTGCTGATCGTCATAATTTGTGGTTGATTGTGAGATCATATGGTATACTTGACAAGTTAGTTAACATAATGAAAGCGCTCTATAATAACACTGAGTCATGTGTGAGAGTTGGTAAGTCTTGTAGCAATTGGTTTAATATTACTTCTGGTGTTCGACAAGGGTGCATTTTGTCTCCTTTACTATTTAGTTTGGTTATTGATTATGTTATGTGAAATTCACGTTGAGGGAAAGATTTTGGACTTAAATGGGCTGGAGATACGAAAATTTCTGATTTAGATTATGCTGATGATTTAGCCCTTTTGGCAAATGATGTTGATGAGATGAACTCTTTCATTCAGGCTGTTGATGAGACTGGTAGTAGAGTAGGTTTGGTTATAAACAGAGAGAAAACTAAAGTGATGAAAATTGGTCAGGCAGGTTGTGATTCAGTTCATCTGAATGGTTGCAGTCTTGTGCAGGTGTCATAGTTTAATTACCTTGGGAGCTATGTAACAGATACTGGTGATGTGTGGCATGAGATTAACAGACGAATAGGGATTGCTGCCGGGACTTTTAAGAATCTATGGAGATTGTGGAGAAACAGGCGTATACACCTAAAGATTAAAATTAGACTGTATAATAGTTTGGTTCTTTCTAGGGTTAGTTATGGTAGTGAAACTTGGACACTGTGTAAACAAGATAACAGGAAACTAGATGCTTTTGATTCTAGATGCTTATGTAGGATCTTGGGTATTAGGTGGTTTAACTTTGTAACTAATGATGAGGTTGGGCAAAGGAGTCTGCAACCTCCTTTAAGCAGCATATTGTGCAGAGAGAGACTCCGCTGGTTTGGCCATGTTAAAAGCCGTATGGATAATTATAGATTGGAGAATAAGGTTATGAACAGTGTGCCTAGAGGCCTCAGAAGGAGGGGGAGACCTAAGATGCGGTGGGCAGACAATGTCAAACAGGACCTGGTTAGAATTAGTGTGCAGTAGCCGGATGCAGCAGATGTAGCTCAGGACAGATATGCTTGGAGAATTAAACTGTGCGGTCTGGTTGGACCTCCGTAGCTCATGGCTGCTTGAGGATGATGATGATGTATAACTTATGACTAGTCACTTTTTGGATGATTTGATTATTTCTTGTTGCTCTAAATTCCTTTGTTTTACATTGTCATAGAGTAAAAAGACACATATCCTTTATTTGTTATTGCAGATCCACATTCTATACACATCAGTATTATCTATGAATACAAATACCATGTTAGCACAAGTAGAAAGCAAGGTTATTTTTTTCAAAAATCAATAGTAAAAATTAGAGGTCATCTTATATTCAAGCCTCTGATTTGATTGTTTGTTTGTTAGATGTTTCAGGTTTTATGATGCATGGTAACATAGGCTATATGTTACATGTCCCAAACAAGATTCAAGCCTCTGAAGTAAATGTCTAATTATAAGGTAAGGTGAAGTCCATTCTAGGAAAGATGAAAATGGTTCTAGTAATAAAAAAAATAGTGTAGAAGATGTTCCTTGCAGAGGCAAATAATATTCTTAAATCATACATTCTGTAGGCAAATATTTAATAAATTTGTTTAAAAAATGCTTTCCTTTCCTTAAATCAAATTGAAACAATTGAGGTTGCCTTATAATTGAGCTTATATGGCATTTAATATCAGAAATTGTAGTTGCACACCTCTCAAATCTGGCAAGTTTCCAATGGCATAACAGTAAATTTGACACTTCACCACAATATTTCTGACTCATGTCTCTTAACTACAGTTTAAAAAGTGCACATCCAGCTCACTTTAGCAAATTTACATACTCTGATATGCTTACATATATTCATAATCAACCTTCTGTTTTATTATTGCTGTATTGTACTTTTTCATGAAAACTAACTACAAAAGACAGAAAAACTTTGAAATACCGAGTGCTGTTTCTCTACATGAATTGATCTCACATGTTTCATTAGTGTGGTAACAGACTTCAGGATACTAGGACACTTATCAACTCCACATCTGAAATAAAAAAAAAATCCTAAAACTAAATTTTTTTGAGGAAATATATTAAGAAAAATTAAAAGTCAAAATTTTTTTTGTCAATGTAGTAAACATATTTCAAATTACTTAGAATATAACAAGTTACTTAAGAACAAACTTGGAAAGCCATTTCAAATTACTTAAGAATATAATATAGCTATATGTGTCAACTGTGAGGTAGGGGTAATGTAGCATTTAAAATGATTTTATTTTTGTACAGATAACTACTTCAAATTCAGAGGAAAATTTGCTTGAGCCAAATGGGATACAAATAGCTGGACTGCATCTAGTGGTGGCTAGCTTGTAATCTGCAGTTACCAGGTTTGAGTCCCACCTGGGCAAGCATCAAGATTTATCTTCGCAAAAAACCCCACTCTGTCCTTGGTCAGTAGGAGACAATGATGTGCTTAGAAAGGCCACTATCCATTGGATGGGACATTAAGCCGTGGCCTTGTGTGAGGGAGAGCATGTTAACAGCTTTAAAACCTGTGCATGTTAGGCCTTTAACTGAGCCCTGTGCATATTAAAGAACATGCTGAATGTCCTTGAAGGGGCATCCAGCATGTCTTTTAACATGCCACCAATCTGTCTCCTAACAGTTGTTCAGTGGGTCTCTTTCCCCAACCTTTTCTGAGCCCTCGCAGTCCTTGTGACCTGGCCACTCAGCCCATTGTGTGCAAAAAAAAAGTGCTACTCAGAGGTAAAACAGCCCAACCAACCCAAGGGTGGCTCGTGAATAAAATGTTTGGTGGGTGACTAGTGCAGTCAGTGCTCAGATATAGGAAATATTTTTGGGGAGATGCCTGGTATTTAATTGAAGTGAATTGGACTGAAAAGACATTTCAAAATGCTTTTTTTTTTCAAATATTCTGAAAATGCATTATTCAGCAAAAAATTTTAGAAAAAAAAAACTTGGAAAAACTTATTGATCCTTTCTAGTTCAATTCAGTATTTTCTCCCTCACCTATAATAATTACCTATATATATGCATTTTTCCTCTCTGTTCTAGTCATATATTATAAACTAGTCATGAAAAATATGTCTAATATATAGGTTTACTATTTATTTGACTCCATTCCAATTACAAATTTATATTTATTATTTTAAACAGAATTACTTGTAGTAAATTATCGCTTTAACAGTTGCCTTTTTTGGTATACTTAATTTACAATACTAATTTACTTTATAATGAATTGTAAAAAACGTGATATGGTAATGAAATGAACAAAAAAAAAACGTATCATGAGAGTGGCTGGTATTGAACCAGAGTCCTTGGAGTTGCAACTCAATCAAGTGAGCTAAGCGCTGCTGACTAAACATTGTATTAAATAGATTATTAGTATTCTGTTGTACACCAAATGTTCAATGCACTTTATATTTTCATATCTAATGTTTATTTTAAACTGTTTATACATAAATATCGTACCTTGGCAAAATAAAACGTTGGCAACCCAGTTCAAGCACATCTTGCCAGAAAGTCAACACAGTCAAATGAAGATTTTCACTATCTTTGACTATTGGTTACATTGGTAGAATCATCCATTAATCATGGGCCACTCTAAATCATGGGCCACTCTAGCAATGAACTGCATCCTGCAGTTCATTGCTAGTACATTTTGTACATATGCATTTGGGTAATTGCTATAATAGATAATGTTAAGATTCTGGGCAGTGTCTAATGTAGGGTGATCATACGTCCCCATTTCCCAAGGACAGTCCCTGGATTAAAGGCCCTGTAATCAATGAATAATTCCCTGGAAGTATCTCTGGAATTCAGATTTAAATATTTTTAAATATTAAATTGGCTGTACAGCTTGAGCAGATATTTACTAATAGGAGAGTAGCCGCAACATTGTTATAAAATGTTTTGATTGCAATGCAGGTAACTAAAAATGTAAACAAATTAAAAATTTAAAATATATCTATCTTCCTATATGCCACCTAAAATTTCGAAAATGAACCTAAAACATATTGATGATGTGATCAGTCACTGAATTCGTATTCACTTCAAAAGAATATAGGGCACTGGCAAGCTCGTTGAGTAGATAAATTGGCACCCTATCTTCCTTTGAAGTGAATAAGCATTTGTTACTGATTGCACCATTGATATGTTTTAATTTTTTAATTTATTTACATTTTTTTTTTGCCATTAAAAGCACCTACCTTCAGAAACTTTTATTTGATATATAACTCATAAACATCGACCACATTTTACCTCTCTTTTGGAGTCGTGTTTAAAGCCCATGACATTGGAGACCTCATGAGATTTAATTTGAAATATAACTCTTTAAGGTTTACCCCTGTGAAATTTATACCCCCCTTTTGAGGGAAGGGAAGAATGGTAGGGACATAATTTGAAGTAGTCAATGATGGTCCTCATATGAGCTTTCATTTGACACCTAACTCACAACTATAAGCCCTCATCTCATGTTCAGAAGATATAGTAGGAGAATGACTTTCATTCAGAATATATAGTAGAAGAATGCCTCCCATGCTTCCCCCATTTTGGGGAAAGCACGAGGGGGCGAAATTTTCTAACCTGTGACACTACTCATGCCACAAGCTTTCATTTGACACATAGCCCAGTATTTTCTGACTTTGCATTCCAAAGATATAGTGGAACAATTATTTTTATATTTCCCTTTTTTACAGGAGAAGAAAGCATGGGGGGAGATTTTTATAGCCAATGATACTCCCCCACCTCACAAGCTTTCATTTGACATATAAATCATTAAATTTGCCCATTGTGTTTGAAAGATATGGTGGAACAGCTCTTTTGACAAATCCACAAACCAACAAATGATGAGCGAAAAGCAATAGGATGATAGGTAAAATAATTGAGGCTAGAATCATCATCATAATGATAGTGGTATCCATGGGACATCAGTAGAGAATGCATTTCTTCCTTGCATGCTTTATGGTTATCGATGGCTTATTACTATGCAAGTTGTTACTTTATCTCTGTTTTAGCTGATTTCAGTGTCCTGTAGTTCCCCAGATACTTGACAGACAGACCCCAAATTTGTAACACAGGTTCCCCTTGGGTTGGGTTAAAAAACAGCCCCAACCTGTAACCTCAAAAGGCTCTTGCAAATGTGAGAGATCTGGCAATGGTGAGGCACCTGGCATTGCTATGGCACAACTTTCTCAGCTTGTAAACAAAGAAATCAATTAAGAAAATTGATAGAGAATTTCTCTTTCCATCCAATTTAAAGATTTTTTTTTCAAATATGAATTTAATATGGATGGATGAGCATATGAAAGCAAACACTACGAAGACTATGCTAAAAACAAATTTTCGTGTCACTTGTGAAATCATTAATGTAAAAGTTGCTGAAAACAAAAATATTTTACAGAAAAATACATTCATATAAAAAATACACACAACAACAGAAATTTTTTGTTAACCTATTAACTCATTATTCAAGTTTTGTGCTACTAGTAATTAAAGTTATTATTATGGGCAATAATGTATATAACATGTTCTAAATGAAACAGATTGTGTTTCTTTTTAACATAATAATTTCGTGAAAAGTCAGTCCTTCAGAATGAATTTTCAGAAGTCCCCAGATCTTTCTCTTTAAATCTGGTCACCTATCATAATGGAAAAATTTGTATTGTATAAACCAGACATGTCCAACCCGAGGCCCTGGACAGCTAGTAATGCAGCCCACAAAATTGTATAGTTTACGTGTTTACAACATAAGCTTTCAACATGATTATGTGATTTTCAGTGAGTTTTTGATATCTCACTAGTTTAAAGTTGCCCTTTTTTTAATTTTATAATAAAAAACAAGAAAATAAATGAAGTTTTATCATTCATATACATTAACTATATTATATATTTTATCTATGGCCCAAAACAATTCATTTTCACTCAATGAGGCCCAGAGAAGTCAAATCTTCACTCAAAGTGGCCCAGGGAAGTCAAATCTTCATTTCATGTGGCCCAGAGAAGTCAAATCTTCACTCCAGTGGCTCAGGGAAGTCAAATCTTCACTCAATGTGGCCCAGGGAAGTCAAATCTTCACTTAATGTGGTCCAGGAAAGTCAAATCTTCACTTAATGTGGCCCAGGGAAGTCAAAAGGTTGGACACGCCTGGTACAAACTAAAGCAGACAACATAGCATTGATTCACAAAGTGAATGCTGTGATTGCCTACAAAACATGGCAAATAATGTTTATGAAAAAAAGTATAAAAATGACAATATATTGATTTAGATATGACAAATAATGAATCCTAAATTTGAAATTCATTTACTTTTTCTTGCAATTATTTCTGTGCTTGAGGCAGTGCTATAGATGGCCTAATGGATAAGCCACCCCTGGTTCCACCTAATTACACTCAAAATAATTTTCTCTCTACTTAAAATATATTGTTTTTATACTGATAAAATTACTGCATTGAATTATTACCAACAAATTCCCACTGATAACAGTGAATTTATATTTGACTATACAAAAATGTAATTTTTTAGTGACAATGTCTGTTTCTTCCCATCTCTTCATAGATAATCAGTCATTTAGAAAAAATGGAATTGTCAATGGAAGAATAAAATGTTAATAGATTCTTCACAGCCAAAGTTAAGAATAGTTAATGAACAATGAGTAGGTTAGTAGGTAAGAACACTTTAGAAATTATCAGAATCATGACTTCATTAAAACTAATTTTTTAATTCTCTATGAAATGCATACCCAGCACCCCTACCACCCCTGTACCATCCCAGTTAGAACAAATAATAAACCCTATACCTGAACTACAAAAAGACAAATTAAGATTTAAATTCTATCTCAGCATTCAGGCATACAACAATACCTACCAACACTAAACGAAATCAAAATGCTCCAAAACCTGAAAAAAGATAATAGCATTAAAATAATACTTGCTGATAAAACTGATCAGTTGGTATTATTAGATGCAAATGACTACATCAGTAAATTAAAACTAACCCCTGACGAATTACAAGCATCGGAAATCACATACGACCCACTCCCTACAAATTTAACTAAACTAGCACACTTGAAAACTGACCCTTGTTTACCGGCAAACTTAGCCAAAGCCTGCAAACCCCCATTATACCTGAATATCCACCAGTTATTTGTCAAAATTAAATTACACAAACCCCTAAAACCCTTTAGACCACTAGTTGCCAAACGAAATTCTCCCACATATAACCTAGAGAAAGCACTCTTTCAGTTCTTTACCCCATATTTCCCACCCATACCCAGTACCATACAGTCAGGCGTGGACCTAATCAACAAACTTAAAACCATAACTGTTACCCCCGACTGCACCCTACACTCATTTGACATTGTCGCATTCCACCCTAACACACTGGTACTCGATGCAACTATGTGACTTAAAGCCAAATGGCTTGAAGCGGCCAGACCCATGGCACCTGAATATTTCAGCACACAGGAGGCCCTCGACCTAGCTACTAAAAGCAACTGGTTTCAAACCGACAGCAAAATCTTCGTCCAAAACCAAGGTGTCCCGATGGGCTCCCCCCTCTCTGGATTGTTGGTGGAAGCAGTTCTATGTCATGTAGAAACCACAGTTCTTCAAGTACATCAAATCCGCCCACTACTTTATGCCCGATATATCGACGATATATTAATTATCTGGCCATACTCCAAAGAAGAATTGAAGAAATTACTATCTGAATTTAGCGCAGTCCTCCCAACCATTAAATTTACACATGAAGAGGAACAAAATAGACACCTGCCATTCTTAGATATCAACTTACACTGTACCTCCACTAAATTATACACATCTGTAAACAGAAAACCTACATTCATACCTAACATAATAACTAGCACCTCCACCCACCCAAACAACTACAAATTATCAACCTTCTACTCACACTTTACCAGAGCCTATAAATACTGCAATATGCAAGAAGTGCTCAACAACAACGAAATAAAATACATTTTTGAACTCGCTGAACAGGGTGGATTACATGTCATACCACCAACAAAATTCACAAATGAATCAAATGCAAACAATCCCAAAATCCTCCAACACCTGTAAATAAAGCACTTCTTAGATACTCATGTGGTCCTATGATTGGAAAAATGGAACAGTTACTCTCATTGTGGGTTGATGAGTTAAATGAAAAAAACACTCCTCTCTCACAGTGTTATTTGTGATAAAGCAAAGAGTTTGTTTAATGAGATAAAAGAAAAGGAAGGTAGAAACGAAACTTTCAGGGCAAGCAAAGGCTGGCTCACTAATTTCAAGCAGTGGACTCAAATTTACAATACAAAAATAACAGGGGAGGCTGCCAGTGCTGATAAAGAAGCTGCAAGGGCGTATCCTGAGCACTTCAAACAATTCATAGAGGAAGGTGAATACCCTCCTGATATTGTCTGGATTTAAATCAGACAAGGACCATATACTCTTCTTCTAGTGGAAATGCTTCAGGCACTGTAAAACTGATCATTGGTCGTGTATCACTCTAAAACACTGAGGGTGATGAAGGGGCTCATTAAAGCAAATTTACCAATCATTTGGACTTCAAAGAGAAAGGCTTGCTGATACAAGATATCTTCACAGACTGGTATACAGATCATTTTTTGTCCAATGGTATGTCGCTACTGTGACGAAAATAATCATCCAACGAAGTGCTTCTTTTGCCCAGGACATCTTCCAAACATTGGAGAGATAAGGACAGCTGTGGATGTAAAAGTTGAACTTCTGCCAGTAAATGCCACCTCCCTTTTACAAATAATGGACCAGGGTATCATAGCAAATTTTAAAGCTTACTACCTTCAGCAGACATTTAGAGAGTTGTTGTAGGAAATGGACAAGTGCAACATGTTTGTTAAAGAATACTGGAGGTCCATAATATCTTGAAGGGCATCAACAACCTCAGTGGTGCTTGGAAACAGGTCACATCAAATAGTATGAATGGAGTGTGGCAAAAAGTGTGTACATGATTTCAGGAGATTTGAGGAAGTTCCACAGATTGCAAATGAAATTATCACAATTGGTCAGAAGACCAATTGGTCTTGGCAACATTGAGCCCCATGATGTGACTTTGTTGTTGGAGAGCCATTTTCAGTCTCTTACAAATGACGAACTGGGAGATTTGGCTGCACAGTTGATTCAGGAACAGTAGCAGCAAGAACAATAAGAGATTGTTCTATGGTCTATAAAAAACCACGATTTGCAGGAAATTCTGGCTGGGGATTGATAGGTACCTGCAGAGAGTAAGTAACATCGAACTGGAACTGGGAACAAAGCTGTTCTATTAGAAGAGGAATCAATACAGTGTTGCAGCCTTACTAACCTGTTTGGCAGGAAAGGAAGTATGAAGCAATGCAAATAAAAACTCCTTTCTTATTTTAAAATAGAAATCTGGAAAGCTTTTAACTGATCCAAAGACGACAAAAGATGATCCACAACCAGGACCTTTCCTCTCATTAGCGTCCGTCCGTCTGTCCGTCCGCCCACCCGCCCGCCCGCCCGCCCATCCATCCATCCATCCATCCATCCTACAATAAGGAAAAATTGGGCCTGTGAAACTTTCTATTCCCGTACAAAAATAGAGGGGAAAAGATATTATGGAAAGAGAAAATTTAGGGAAAGGGGGAAGAGATCTTCATATCTTCTCAAAATCATTTTTCAAGAAAATTGTTCTAAGGTGGGGGAGAAGTGTTGTCTGAGAACAATTTTCTTTTTGTAGGCTTATTTGTTTTGTTACTGCATGATTTTTAAGTGCTTACAATTTCTTTTTTTTTTTTCTTGGGAGAACAATGCATTCTTGTTGCTGGGGGCATTTTTCTTGCCACAATGATTTGATTTAGTGGGGTTTTCTAATTATTAATTTAGCTTGAGTCTACTTTATTGTTATATGCTCTCTTTCTATGTTTCTGTCTCAAGACATATATTGTGAGGCTTCTATATTTTTACTACTATTTGTGTGTATTTATTTTCTTCACTCCAAATTTTGCATTACTTTTTTTTTAATTGGATCTGTTGTGTTTATTTTTCTATATTTTCTTTTATAATTTTAATTTTTTTTTTTTTTTTGAGAGAGAACATTGAGTAAGAGATGCAATAAGTCTTTCTCCGGTTGTAATTTTTGCTTTCATCTTATACCAAAATTTAAAGAGCAGAGGGTTCCAATGTCTGTATTTATCTTAACCTTTGTTAGTGTATCCAGGTAAGCTCTTCATTGTCTCAGATTGTTGTAGACATTCCGTAATGTCATCTGCTGTTTCCTGATTTCAGATTGTTGTAGACATTCTGTAATGTCATCTGTTGTTTCCTGATTTCAGATTGTTGTAGACATTCTGTAATGTCATCTGTTGTTTCCTGATTTCAGATTGTTGTAGACATTCCGTAATGTCATCTGTTGTTTCCTGATTTAAGTTCCTTTATGGGGCTGAGACTTGATCTGATCTCTGCTGTAGTCGGATATAGTGCCAAGGTCATTCTTCCCCCTAGAGTCCATGTTCACTACATTTGCTGCAGTAATAATTAATTAATTAATACCCCGTCAAGCAGCTGCTTGACACAGAGGTCTGACAGGAGACTGTCAGTTTATATGCCATAGTAGAAGGTCTGAGAGGATGGTAGAACCTCAGCAGAAAAACAACACAAACATCCATGCCTTACCCGGGGCTCGAACCCAGGTCCCTTAGATCAGTAGCAAAGCGTGCTAACCACTTGACCGTAGCTAGTTGCTAATTCCCTTTTTGTTAGGTGCTTTAATGCTATATTCCCTACATTTCCTGTGCTGTCTTTGTGGCTGCACCTAGGCTGCCCAGCTACTGTGTATGCAATAGTGAGAACTATACATGGAGTTGAACGAGTTTGCCTTTGAAACTGAGCTAGCTGATTACAAATACAAAAATATAATTTAAGGAAAGAATTCTTATTAACATCAGAGCTAAAGTCTATTTAGCTATTATATTTTTCTCTGTTTTGTACAGATCATGTATAATATTTTGATGCAAACTTTATATTTTTGAAAATACTGCAATGTGAACTTTCATAATAAGAATTCTTTTTCTTTACCAACATTTAAATTCTATGATATTGATTAATGACTTTAAAGAATAGTAGTAGAATAGTAGTAGTTAAGTAGTATTTAACAAAGGATTAATGCCAGCATTTAATCCTTTGTGATTCTTTGCTCTGGTTGTGTGGTGATTTTAGAGTAAAAATATTAATTCCTATTTTGTTGATGTTAATTTTTAGTACTTGTCTTTGGTTATTATATTTGGGACATTTTAGCAGAGTATGGTCAATGGTTTCAATCTCCTGACTCTGAACAGTTAGGGAAGGTGGGTTTTTTTAAGAGAAATAAAATTTTATTTGATAGAATATGCCCATTTATCAGTCTTGTAATTTTGGTTTGTTTTTCTTTGCCCAAGAGCTTTAGGCTTTGGTTGTATTCAATGTAATTTTCCATGATCAGTTGCCTAGGGTTTTGTTTTTTAAATATAGTTTCTTCTATGTATTTTATAAAGGTATCAAACTTGACTTTTTCATTTTATTTTTGTAGAGATTCATATGAAAGGTAATATTTTATATTTATTCCTTCTTCTGTTGCTCTTTTCACTAATGCATCTGCTTTTTCATTGCCTGGAACTTCTATGTGCCAGGGTCCAGTGTAAAGTTATTTTATTTTTTCTATCAGTAATTAATTTATGGATTTTCCTTAGAATTTTCACAGGGAGTGTTGTCGAATGTTTATGCAGATTTGGCTTTGAATTCTTTGAAGTGCTGATTTGCTATTAGAGAAAATTATAATATCTGTGCATGTATGTTTTTGGCACAGTTTTAAGCATTGAAAAATTGCTGCAAGTTCTGCATTCATGATGTTCGGATTTTCATCTAGTTTAATCATCATTTCTTTCCTGGTGAGGGGACAATAAATAGCACCGACTGTAGTTTCAGGATCTGTATATTTTGAGTCATCTGTGTAAAAACATAATTTATTTTTTTCAGCATTTGTCATGATGTTCATTATTATATTGAGGTTGAATTCTTTGCCAGCTTCTTGTTTAATGGAAGAAAAGTCTATTTCCATTTTCTATTGCTGGGCTACACCAAGTCCATGTGGGAGGGGTAGCAGACACATCTTCGAGTTTAATTTTTAATAGACTTTCGTAAGTAGGGTGTGATCAGATATTTTTTATGAGCGGCACTTTTGGTGAGCTTATAAGTATTCGTCCTCTTAATGGATGTAGCTGATGCTTAACTGCTAGATGGCTGATATTTTGCATAAGTATGTAATAGCTTCTAATATTTATCGTTTCAATTCCAGCTGTAGCTAGGACAGAAATGGTTGGTGTGGTATTTAGCTGTGCTAGATATATTTTAAGAGCCTTATTTTGCAGCACTTCCAGCAGTTGTAGTTTTTGAGAGGGGACTGAGTGTAGTAAGTAGCTGCCTTAATCTAGCCTTGATCTCAATAAACTTTTATAAAGACCTATCATTTGATGTTGGGGAGGCCTTCATTTGGGTCCCCCTACACATCATAGTACATTAATAATATTTCTTTCTTCTTTGGTTAACTTTTTTTATTTGCTCTTTGCCATTGTTTCATATCAATGATAACACCTAGATATTTATGCTTTGTTACTTGCTTAATCCTGTATTCATCGATCTTTAAGTTGATGACAGGGTTTTTTTTTTTTGATAATTAGCAGTACTAATGTCTTAGCAGGTTCTATTTTAAGACCCCATTTACAGCAGTAATCATGGAGTTTGTCGAGGCATTTTCGAATCTTTTCTCCTAATATGTGAAAGTGATAGCCAGAGGCCCAAATGCATATATCATCAGTATACTGTGTCATGTTCATCCTGGGGAGTATTTCCATTGGCAAGAGATATATTTAAAAAAATGGGGCTAAGACACTCCCTTGTGGGACCCCATGAGTCACAGTCCTTTCTTTCAAGAGGTGTGTTCTTAATTTTACTTTAGTTTTTCTTTTAGTGAGACAGTTTTCGGAAAAAAAAGCATGTGTCCATCGACTTCTATATCTTTCGGTTTATGAATCAGTACTGTGTGCCTTATTGTATTGAAGGCTCCTTTGAGGTCTAAAAAGACTGCTACTATGGGGCGGCCAAAGGCTATGCTAATTTATGTCGCAAGCTCTAGAATACTGTCTGCTGTGCCTCTGTGCTGTCAGAAACCTGTTTGAGTGTTATGCAAAGTATTGGTTCTATCTAGTAGCCATTATAATCTGTTCTTGGGCATTTTTTTCTATTATTTTGATATTTTGGATGTTAGTGTGATAGGCCAATAGCTTTCCATTATTTGATGACTTTTTCCTTGTTTTGGTACTGAATGATAAATGCTTCATTCCATTGGGGTGGTAATTCATTTTCGTCCAATAATGTTAATTATTTTCAATAGATTACTTATAGCCATGGGTGGCAGATTTTTCATTAATTTATTCGAGATACCATTAGGCCTGGTAGAAGTTTTGTTTTTTAGGGAATGAATGGCTCAATTGATTTCTTCATGGGTAAAATTTTTATTGAGAACTTTGTCAAAGTATTGCTTTTCTGTATGTTGATTATTTTTTAATTTATATATCCAGTTTGTTATTTTCTTCTGATGTTCTATGTGACTATCTGTGTCAGGAATCTCACCAAGTTTATGAAAATAATCTGCAAAATCATTCACTAAGGTCGTAGCATCAATGTTTTTATTCATTAATATATTTCTCCATGGCACTGTAGGTACAACAGGTTGCACTATTCATTTGATTAGTTTCTAAGCTGTGGAAGTGGGGGTGGGTGGGTGAAAATATCAATTTGATTACAAATGGTGCACCACTTCATTTTTCTAGTGTATTTGATTCTTTTCTTTGTTACTGCCGTTATTCTTTTATAAGCTATTATATCTTCTACTCGTCTGGTTCGCTTGGCTTTATGTTCTGCGCATCTTCATAAAGTGATCATTCTTCTGATATAAAGGACATTGTAGTTGACAAAGAGTATGTTTCTGATTAGTGACTGCTATCTGTAATACAGAGAGCAATTTGATTGAGATATCTGGTGAGTGCACTATCTGTTATTTTGGTAAGTTCTCAGGTGTTGGCATCCAATTTTTGAGCAAATGCTGTCTATTTGATAATTTTTCCAGTCCTGTCCAGTTGTTGTTTGAGTGGTGGTAAGTCACTGATAATTATATGTGTATGATCACTAAAGAGCTGCTCATTATGAATGTTCCAGTCCAATAGATGCATTAATTTAGCTGATGCCATAGTTACATCTATAGCTGTTGATTTACCATTGAGCCTAGTGTATGTGTAGCTGCCATCATTCAATATCAAGTTATTTTTTTAAATGAATATATTCTAATATCTTTCCTTGATCATCGACATTATCATCACCCCATACTCTGTTGCGGGCATTGAAATCGCCACTTATTATGTATGGAGGAGAGCAAGACTTTAGAATATCATCCAGTTGTTGTATTGTAATATTTATTCCGGGATTATAGATGGATATTAGTGAGAATGTCATATGTCAAATTTTCATTTTAATCATTTAACACAAGAGAGTTTGCAGTTAGTGTGGGGTAGTTTCATTTCTTCTTGGGGGATAGATTTATTTTTGAAGATGATCTATCCCCAAGATCCCCTCCTATTCCACTGTAATTTTCTTTAGGCTTGAATGTATAATTTACGAAATTGGGGATTTTTATTTTACAGGTTTGTGCTTTGGAAGCTTCCTGAGTAGCTAATGCAGCACTTTTTTTCATTAATGAAATTGAGTAATTGTGCAACTTTATTAGTGATTGATCTCGCGTTCCACTGGAGAAGTTTCACAGAAAAATCCAAATTAGACATGTATTTTAGGCCATAAGATGCTATGTGTCATCTGTTGAAAGTAGCTGCTTAATGCCTTTGTGATATGTCTATTGGCCACCTCTCATCCATATCAAGTTTCTTCTGTGTTTCATTTTATTTGCCCCTGCATGCCACTGCTGAATGACCAAATCAATGGCAGCAGTAGCATTGTAATGGTAAAGGGTAGTGCTTTTGAATCTTAAAGTAGAAATCATTGAGTACAATTTCTTTTGGGATTTCAGTTTTAAAGGTAAATATTACTTTTGTGGATGGGGTGGAGATTATTTCCTGATTGATAACACTGATTTCAGTGTATTTGGTTCTGTAAACTGCAGTTACCCTTGTTCTGCAGTTATATTCACTAATTCATACTAGTTACTCATACTAGTGGGGATTCCAGTTGCATATCCTTGTATTTTAAATATATGTTCCTGTGGGAACCTTAATTTTACTTCATGTCCTGTGATAGAAGTTATAGCTTTGCATTTCTTTACCAGAATTTCTTTCCGAGTTCAATAAGTATGCTTCCATTAAGTGTAAGTCGCAATTTTATTCGTTTTTCAAAAAATTGCCAAGATCTTTTCTCAGTGTTGCTGTACTAAAAGAGGAAAAGTCTTTTGTAGCACTACTTATAATGCAGACTGTAGGTTTGTTGAGATATTTTCTCAGATATTTATTATTTTCAACTCTGCGGCCGATGATGGGATTTCTGTAAACAATGTGAGGCTACCACTGCTAAATAGCTGTGGTATACTCTTTACAATTAATTGTGTCATTATGACAATAACATCGTTGTTTGCAGTGTTTTCTTGTTTCTAATATCATCTCAGGGGCAATAATAGAAGTAAATGAGGGGGTTTCAAGAGATTCGTGGGTTGTAGAATTGCCATTGGTGATTGGGTTGTTTTCCATTTGCGGGGATTCATCCGTTTCTGTTTTTTTTTTGGCGTTTCTAGTTTGGACTCCCGACATTTTTGTTGAGTAATAAAACACAGCTTTGTGCCTGGAGATCATCTGTTCTTGTAATGGGATCCTATTAGGCTAACCTAGCTAAGATATAGTTCTAATTAGAACTGTTGTGAATTAACCTTACAGTTTAACTATAGATTTGCACTAGCCTAACTAAAACACAAAGCCCTACCTAAGCATCTTACCTACCTATTTATATTATACAGGTAGGTATTATGAAATAAATGTGATTTTAATACATGTATACTGTATAATGTTTATGTTTAAAATATAAAATTTTTTGTATTATTGTATGACAGTCTCAATTTTCATTTTCATGCTGGAATGAATCTGTATTATGCTGGAATACATTATAATTTGAGTTTTATTTATGCCAATTTGATATACACCATTTCCAAGAACATAACCCAGGCATAAATTAAGGGCCTAGTGTATTTTATTGTCACCCATGCAACTAAAAATGAGTTTTTCACCTAGCCCTTAAGACAAAAATGCATTATCCTACTCCCCTTGGTTAAGGGAGTAAATTAGCTGCTTTCAATGTAAACCCATTGTACATCTGATTCTGCCACAAAATTTCAAATCTCTAGCACGAATGAAATTAGTAACAAAATTTGTGTACATGTTTGCATTTGCAGCTTGCCCCTCTAACAGTAGATATAAAAACTATTTGAAGATTGAAAAAATGCAAATCCAAACATTTCATTAATGCCTATCTAACCCATAAAAAAGTTTTCAGTTATTTCCAAAAAACCTAAAAAGTTGAATGTCTACAGAAATGGTTGAATGTACAGATACACGATAAAATGTAAACAATAGTTTTTTCCACTTCATACAGGAGGGGGGGGGGGTGACTGCAAAGTTGTGACATTAAGTGAAATAAGATATAACACGGTACATGTACCCATAAGA
>JAWZYU010000769.1:0-75876 GCA_038380435.1 Ryuthela nishihirai
CAACAGGTGATGAAAAATATTTGAAATATGATCATAAAAATATTATTAACTCAATAATTAGGACAAATTGGAATACTGAGCAAGTCACCACGTCTGCTGATGAAATGTACAATAGTTTTAAAAATGAATACAACATGATTCTGGATGAAAATATCTCAACAAACCAACACAACATCAAATTTCGGAAAAACAGCAAAGAATGGATCATTCCCGAAATCACGAATATGATTAACAAAGAGATGCAGCATAGGTTACTTACAGAAACAACAGAAACGACAATGCTAACAAAAAACTTTATCAACAACTACGAAATTCAGTAACCGTTTTTATAAGAAAAGAAAAATCTAAATTTTACAAAAAACGTTTTAAATCCATTGCTGGAAATACAAAACAATCCTGGGATATGATTAATACTTTATTAGATGGAAAGAAGAAAAAGCCACTAAATAATATAATAATTAATCATACGCCCAAAAATCTGACAAATTCTCAAATTGCTACGAATTTCAATAATTATTTTGCAGACATGGTTGATAAATTACGGGAGAGCAATCCAACCCAAAATGACAATTATAAACTGGCGCTTAATATCCCATTGAGCTCATCCATTTACATGCCACCTATTTCGGACATTCAGTTAAAAAATAATAATTACCTCTTTGGATGAACGCAAATTATGTGGCGTCGATAACATACACGCCAAACATATAAAGACATGCATGAATCAATTAACAGAATATCTTGCTAAACTAATTAACATAAGTATTACTTCTGGAAATATACCTTTCACTTTAAAAATTGCAATACTGAGACTTATCTATAAAAGTGGTGTTAAAAGTAATTATATGAATTATAGGCCTATTGCTATCTTATCCACCGTACACAAAATTTTAGAGAGATACATCGATGACACTCTCCGTAGCTTTCTCTTAAAACACAACATTATTTCTAATAGGCAATATGGCTTCCACAAGGGAAAAAGTACTAAAACTCTACTGACCAATTTTGCAGAATGTGTTAATAACGCCTTGAACCATGGAGAAAAGGTTGCTGCTCTCTTTCTCGACTTTCGTAAAGCATTCGACACATTGGATCACAATATACTTCTTTCAAAACTTGAAAACTATGGAATTAGATGGACAGCTCTTATGTGGTTCAAAAATTATCTAAGTAATAGGACTATTATAACCAAAATTGGAAATGCATTAAGTAGCGAAAGAAAATTAAATGTTGGAGTTCCAAAAGGATTTATACTTGGACCCTTGTTGTTCCTCCTGTATATTAATGATATGACTAATTTAAAATTAAAAAGTAAATTATTTCTTTATGCTGATGATACTGTTATTTTAAACAGGAATCGCGACGTGGACGCGGCTATAAAAGAATTACAGGATGACTATAATTGTTTGGTGAGATGGTTGAATATTAATTTAATACATATAAATAACGATAAAACTAAATGGATGATCTTCCACTCACCAGGTACTTTGAAAACATCACACTACGTAATCAAGACCCACAATATAAATTGCATATATAAATCTGAAACTTATAAAAATATTTGTGATTGCCATAGTATTGAATTGGTGGATAATTTAAGTACCTGGATTTATATTTGGATTCAACCTTTCGATGGAACACTGACGTCTTGAAGCTATGTGAAAGTCTCCGATATCGCACCGCTAAAAATTTACAAATTGCAATTCATAGTCGATACCGACGTTTGCCTTTATGGTCTACAAGGCAATTTGTGAATCTTTAATTAGGTATGGAATTACAATATATGGAACAACTGGTATCACTAACCTAAAAAAAACTGAAAAATTGCAATCATCTATAGCAAAAAATATAATTCCATACAAGCTTAGAGATAATTTTAAAAACACAAGTGAACGATTTTCTTTCCTAAATATTCTATCAGTCCAAAATCTCTTTAGATATGGCATTATTCTGGACAACTTTTTCAATGACACATATAAAGAGAAATTACACATGATAAAGAATACCAGACTTCAGACCAATAATTATTTTCAAATCCCGAATTTTGTTAATAATTACGGTAAAAATCTGAAAGAGCCTAAAGTGCCGGAGAGCTTTAACCAGTTACCAAGAGAAATCATGTATCTAACTAATTTTAGTGAGATTAAGTTAAAGGTTAAAAACCATTTAAAGATTGTCTGTTAATCTGTAATCCTGAGAAAACATGTATCTATATAACTTTTGTGTTCTTTTTTACTACGTTCACTTATGTATGAAAACTAATGCTCATCAATATTTCCTGCAGATAAGCTATTGGCTTTGCGGGTCAAAAGAATAAAATCTCTCTACATCTGTATTTTGTGAGATGACGATGATGATGAATAAATACATTATTATTATTTAAGATCAAGCCAGTATGATGCAATCGCGAATGAAATGTTAAAAGAAAAGGAATTCCTTACCTTTTAATCTATTTTTTAACCAGAAAATAAGAACTATTTTAACATCACATAACACTGAGCTAAGCCTACTCAACAATTTTCACTAAGATTTATTATAGTTTGAAATCGTTTGGCTCGATGTGTTTCGGTCACGGTTGATGTCTTCGCCGTTGCCAACTTTTCTTTTTACGCAGCATATTTTGCCGAAACTAAAAAGAAATGTTTACCTTATCTGAAGAACAGATGGGGCAGAAAATATATTGAGCTGAATAGGGAAATGTATGTAGGGAAATAGGTTTGTTGAAAGAAATCTAAGCTTCTGCTTTCATAAACTTATGAAAAGTAGTTTGAATATCAGACGCAAATTGCTGAGATTAAGGGAAAAAATAAAAATTTGAATGATGATAGTTTATGCTCAAAATGGGAAAACATTAGTTTTTGTTAAATCTGAAGGTTTATATCAAGTGGTAATTAGAATGCTGTTGGAGTTAGCCTGACTGCGCGATGACGAGACCAGGGACAATGACATTTAAATTGCTTACTTTTACTTCTACAGATTTTTATTCATTTTAGAGCTGGTTTCATTTCTCTCTAATTTTTGATTCAACCCAAACTTCCTCTCGAAGTTCTCTTTTCCTCGTTGCTTTTCCTACACCAAAAGTAAAACGAGATTTGTTGGAGAAACTCCTCAAAGGGCACAATGGGACTGCAGATTACGAGCCTGGTCTGGTGCTGGCAGAGTCAACCCCCCCCCCCTCCCCTCACCAAGGGACACCCACCAGTGGCGAAAAAGCAAAATTTTCTCGCTTAAGAGATAACACAAAAAAAAATTCTCTTTGAATTTTATAGTCATAAATAAAACATTATTTTATGCATTTTCCCAATCATCCTTTAGTTTGGATTCTTACTGTTAGACGGCGCTAAATGAGGAAAAGAAAAAATTTCACCTTCTTTGAGAATCGGTTGGAGTTAATTAAACGGAAGCACGATACCACATCTGTAGTTTTCAGATGCGAATCTGAACTGTGAGATATATATTCCTCCCCACCCGAGGAACTTACCCCGGCCGAGAGGGTACACCCCCGAAAATCTAATCGTCTTTTACGAAATCCCAAACTTGTTTACTGCTTTGAAATCCAAAACCGTTGCTTTATGTATTTTTATTTCAGCCCCATATTATATGTCTGATATTAAAACTAGATTAAAAAATATTTATATATAATTTTACTCCTTATGGAATACAAAATATATAGAATATCATTTAACCATTTCATTTTAATTTTTGCTTTCTTTCGGTTCGGTGGAATATTTCAGAAATTCTGAAACCGTACGGAAGCCTTATTTCTTAGACTTTTCCCTAAAACTAAATTATCGAACTCTCCCGAAACTAAATTTTCAGACCCCCTTGACACTATATCTCCCCTCCTCTTTTTCGAAACAAAACCTGTGTAAATCCCTACCCTCGGTGAGTAAGGGAACACTAATGAACATTGCAAAGGCTATTTATTGCCCGTCGGATGTAACGTCTACTGAAGAACCTCTGTACAGTCGCTCAAAAAAATATCCGAAAACTATGGTTGATTACAGAATTCAGAAAAAATATCTGGCAACGACTTTTTTTAGACATTAGTGATCTGGCAACCTTCGTGTCACGTGACACGAAGGTTGCCAGATACTCATTTCTAAAAAAATCGTTGCCAGATATTTTTTCTGAATTCTGTAATCAACCATAGTGTTCGGATACTTTTTTGAGCGACTGTAGGTGGTGATATTATTTTGATACTAGATCTTGTAGGCTCACTCACGGAAATATTGAGCGTGTGCAGTTACCGTTCACAGCAAACTGGAGCGTGTGCAGTAACTGCACACGCTCCAGTTTGCTGTGAACGGCAACTGGAGCGTGTACAGTTGCTGTACACGCTCCAGATATTTTACCTGAATTCTGTAATCACGTGACACGAAGGTTGCCAGATCACTAATGTCTAAAAAAATCGTTGCCAGATATTTTTTCTGAATTCTGTAATCAACCATAGTATTCGGATATTTTTTTGAGCGACTGTACATTAAAGAACACTCTGTATGGCCTTGACCAGAGCCTTTTATCTGTCTGCTAACAGTAGTTCAGTGAATAACCTCAGAAGTCCACCTACCTGACCGTCTCTGAGCTCTAAAGTGTCCTTGTGATCCATTTAGCCAATTGTGTTCATAAATAGTGCGGTTTAGAGGGAAAACAACAAAACCCAAAACGATCATTACGTATTCGCCAGACGCTATATCTTATTCTTCAAGTTCAGAATTGCATGCACATAAACGGCTTATCTTTTCATCTTTTCTTATCTGTCGAACTTTCTTCTCGGAGTCCCCCTTTTCTCACCGCTTTCTCCATATCATCTCTCCATTTTCATATCTTCCTTAGCCATCTTATGATGGATGATGGAAGATGGCTAAGGAAGATAGCCATCTTCCATCATCCATCATATGATCATACCACTCAGTCACCTTTTTCTTTCTCCTCTTCAACATTTTTCTCTACTCTCAAAATTTGATCATTTTCTCCTTCCATTCATTCTTGTCTTCTGCGCACATCAATAGAACCACTTTTCGACCGTTCTTGCCGTAGATGTTAACCTCTGAGCGAGGGCCGAGAGACGGGGGTGGCTCAGTCGGTAGCGCGCCAGGCTCGTAATCTGTAGTTCCCAGGTTCGAGTCCCAGCTGGGTCACCGTTGAGACTTATACCTGCAAAACTCTCCGCCCTGCCCACGGTCAGTAGGAGACACCAATGGGTTTGGAAAGGCCGCCATCCGTCCGATGGGACGTAAAGCCGTGCCCCCGTATGTGGGAGAACCATACCCTGTGAACGTTAAAGAACACACTGGATGGCCTTGACGGGAGGCTACCATCTGTCTCCCAAGAGCTGTCCCAGTGGATCCCCTCCCTCAACCTTCTCTGAGGCTTCGGGGTCCATGTGACCTGGCCATTTAGCCCATGGTGTGCAAAAAAGTGTCGCTCAGAGGTAAAACAACCCAACCTCTGAGAGACACATTTTAGCACACGATGAGAGTAATGGCAAGGTCAAAGGTTGCTTCCTAGTCCCACCTTGAGCCAGTGTCGAGATTTATTTTACCGATGGACTAGGAAATGCCGCCGTCCATCAAATGGGAGATTAAGCCGTGTCCCGTGTGCAGGATAGCCATACCCTCTGCACCTTAAAGAACACACTGGATGGCCTTGACGGGAGGCTGTCATTGTAACAGCTGTCTAGTGAATTCCTTTTCCCAACCTTCTCTGTGTCTTCGGGGTTCTTGTGACCAGGCCATTTAGATCATTCTGGGCTAAAAATGCCGCACAGAGGTAAAACAACCCAAATTTGAGGGCATTTTTTGGACACAATGGGCTAAATAGCCAGGTCACGAAGACCCAGAGAACGTCGGAAGAAGGGGATCCTCTAGACCAGTGGTTCTCAACCTTTTATGCTTCACGTACCCCCTGGAAATGTGTATGTAACTGGCGTACCCCTTGTATAGATAGATAAAACTCTAGTTATAGGGGCGGGGGTGGCTCAGTCGGTAGCGCGCCAGGCTCGTAATCTGTAGTTCCCAGGTTCGAGTCCCAGCTGTGTCAGCGTTGAGATTTATCTCCGCAAAATTACCCGCCCTGCCCACAGTCAGTAGGGGACACTGACGGGCTTGGAAAGGCCGCCGTCCGTCGGATGGGACGTTAAGCCGTGGCCCCGTGTGTGGGAGAGCCATACCCTGTGCACGTTAAAGAACACGCTGGATGGCCTTGACGGGGGACTACCATCTGTCTCCCAACAGCTGTTCCAGTGGGTCCCCTCCCCCAACCTTCTCTGAGCCTTCGGGGTCCATGTGACCTGGCCATTTAGCCCATGGTGTGCAAAAAAGTGCCGCTCAGAGGTAAAACAACCCAACCCTAGTTATAGCATAACAATGGGAATAAAATAAAAGATATATAAATAACATACACAGTCGTATCAGAATAATATGACCACCTACCACACATATACTATGGTAGGTGGTCATGTCTGATACAACTGTGTATATCTAGCGACCTTTGAGCTCTCACGGACTACAGTGGCTCAAAAAAAGTATCCGAACACTATGGTTGATTACAGAATTCAGAATAAATATCTGGCAACAATTTTTTTTAGAAATTAGTGATCTGGCAACCTTCGTGTCACGTGATTACAGAATTCAGGAAAAATATCTGGAGCGTGTACAGCAACTGCACACGCTCCAGTTACCGTTCACAGCAAACTGGAGCGTGTGCAGTAACTGCTGTGAACGGTAACTGCACACGCTCAATATTTCCGTGAGTGAGCCCACACGATATAGGTCTTTGTGAGCTCACACGATCCAATGTGCTGTGAACATTAACCGCAACCGCTCCAGTTTGCTGTGAACGGTAACTGCACATGCTCCATATTCATTGCATTATATATTCATACGCATTATATATATTAAAAAATATCCGAACACTATGGTTGATTACAGAATTAAGAATAAATATCTGGCAACGATTTTTTTAGAAATTAGTGATCTGGCAACCTTTGTGTACAATACGCGAATATATAAATAATAATATTTTATAGACTTAAAATTTATTGTTGTTTCTTTTTATCTATTTTTAGTGTCGGACATAAAATACGGGGTTAAAATTATACAAAGACAACTGTTATGGATTTCAAAGCATGTTGGCTTTTGTGATTTCCTATAAAACAATCGGATTTTACTGGCCACGGATTGCCAATGGCCGATTTCAATCGATTCAAAATCGATTTTTTTTTCGGTGAAATTCCTTTGGTTCGACCGTGGGAGAATTTCCAAAGACTTTCTTCAGTGAAAGAACAATATCTGCTGTTTCAGGATTATCACGCTCTTGGATGGTGCAAATTTAAAGTCCCAGCTAGCTGGCTTCTTCTATAGTATTTCACACATCATCATCATCCTCAACATTATATTACATATATTGTCATGCTCTCACGGACTACAGTCGTTCAAAAAAATATCCGAACACCATGGTTGATTACAGAATTCAGAAAAAATATCTGGCAACGATTTTTTTTAGAAATTAGTGATCTGGCAACATTCGTGTCACGTGATTACAGAATTCAGGAAAAATATCTGGAGCGTGTACAGCAACTGTACAAAAATAAATATCTGGAGCGTGTACAGCAACTGTACACGCTCCAGTTACCGTTCACAGCAAACTGGAGCGTGTGCAGTTACTGCACACGCTCCAGTTTGCTGTGTTTGCTGTGAACGGTAACTGCACACGCTCAATATTTCCGTGAGTGAGCCCACACGATCTAGTATCAAAATAATATGACCACCTACAGTCGCTCAAAAAAATATCCGAACACCATGGTTGATTACAGAATTCAGAAAAAATATCTTGCAAGCAAAAATGCTTTGAACATAACGAGTTTTACGAGTAGGCGACACAAATATAAATCAAGATCAAGACTGACCAATGGCAATCTAAATGCCATCTAAAAAAAGAACTATAAGTGAAGAAAAACATAACGTTGTAATGCCTGATATTAATCTGCATTAAACGTAAAATAAGAAAATGCTTCTTTCAGACAGCTGAAAATTTACTTTTTTATCATTTTACTGCCTCAATTTTCGATTTTGTGAGTTTCTATAACCTAAGGTTACGGTGCGTAGTCCGCTGTTCCCAAGTTCGAGTCCCTCCCGAGTCAGGGGCGGGGGTGGCTCAGTCGGTAGCGCGCCAGGCTCGTAATCTGTAGCTCCCAGGTTCGAGTCCCAGCTGGGTCAGCGTTGAGATTTATCTCCGCAAAATTCCTCGTCCTGCCCACGGTCAGTAGGGACACCGATGGGCTTGGAAAGGCCACCGTCCGTCGGATGGGAAGTTAAGCCGTGGTCCTGTGTGCGGGAGAGAGGCATACCCTGTGCACGCTAAAGAACACGCTGGATGGCCTTGACGGGAGGCTGCCATCTGTCTCCCAACAGCTCTTCCAGTGGGTCCCCTCCCCCAACCTTCTCTGACTCTTCGGGGTGCATGTGACCTGGACATTTATCACATGGTGTGCAAAAAAGTGCCGCTCAGAGATAAAACAACCCAACCCGCATCAGTCAGCTTTTAGATTTATCTCTGCAAAAGTGCCCGCCCTACCCACGGGCAGTAGGGAGCATCGATAGGCTTGGACAGCCTGCCGTCTCTTTTATCGGATGCTAAGCCGTGGTCCAGTGTACGTGAAAGCCATACCCTGTGGACGTTAAAGATCGCGTTGGATGGCCTTGACGGGAGGCTACCACCTGTCTCCCAGAAGCTGTTCCAGTGCGTACCCTACCCCAACCTTCTCTGAGCCTCCGGGCCTTATGACTAGGCTATTTAGCCCATTGTGTGCAAAAAAAAGTGCCGCTCAGAAGTAAAACAGCCAAACTCAAGTTCGAAATCCACTTTGCCCATCATTGAGATTTACTCCGCAAACCTTCCGACCTGCCGTCGGTCAGTAGAGAACACCGATGGGCTAGGAAATACAGCCGTCCGTCGGGTGGGACGTTAAGCCGTGGTCCGTGTGTTGAGCGTTGAAGAACCCACTGAATGGCCTTGATGGAAGGCGACCATCTGTCCCCTAATAGCTGTCCAATGGGTCCCCTTTCCAAACTTTCTCTGAGCCCTCGGTGTCCTTGTGACCTAGCCACTTGTCCCATTGTGTGTGTAAAAAAGTGCCGCTCAGAGGTAAAAGAACACAATCTAAAACGTTTAATATGTCATATACGGTAATTAAACTTCACGACGTTTTCCAGCACAATAGGGGAGGGGGTGGCTCAGTCGGTAGCGCGCCAGACTCGTAATCTACAGTTCCCAGGTTCGAGTCCCAACTGAGACAGCGTTGAGGTTTATCTCCGCAAAATTCCTCACCCTGCCCACGGTCAGTAGGGAACACCGATGGGCTTGGAAAGGCCGCCGTCCGTCGGATGGAACGTTAAGCCGTGGCCCCGTGTGCGGGAGAGCCATACTCTGTGCACGTTAAAGAACACACTGGATGGCTTTGACGGGAGGCTACCATCTGTCTCCCAACAGCTGTTCCAGTGGGTCCCCTCCCCCAACCTTCTCTGAGCCTCGGGGTCCATGTGACCTGGCCATTTAGCCCATGGTGTGCAAAAAAAGGCCGCTAAGAGGTAAAACAACCCAACCAGCACCATATGCACTACTTAACTGGCTCCTATAACAGCTTTAGAAAGCGATTCTTTTTTTATTTCTCCTAACAAACTTTCGTTTTTTTCCTTAAAATATCATCAAGCCCTGTTCTCCATGCTTCATCACATCACTGAATTTCCCCAAATTCCTTTCAAGGCCGCGTTCTCGGAGGATTAGTCTAAGACGATGAATTTTCAGCCACTTAACATGCTACAGATCCCATTCCTCCATCGTCATAACAACGGGATGCTAGCGTCCCGCTGGAGGAAGGTGAGGCGAGAGTAAGGTCAACGGTCGGAGTGTGTTGCCATGGAGACCCCCATCCCGGTGGGGAGGTTCCATTTGCTCGCGCGCGCGCCCAGGAGCCTCGGGCTCGATTCACGGCCACAACAGTGGATCAGAAGGCGATGCAGCAGCAGCTAGATGCTGGAAAGCACCAGGTACAGCTTCACGAATCGAAGTGATAGCGAGTGTAGTGGCCTAGATTGAGAACGAACCCGCTACCGAATGTGGGTCAGAGTTAGTGATTGGTGGCCAGGGTCGTATATATGGCTGTGGGTCTGTAGAGGGGTGTGGAACGCTCACTTGGCGACCGTACAGACAAGAGGTAGGCTCTAATACTCGACTCTTTCAGGTAAGAATTTCAAAACGCCTGTGGTTTTTATGGGAGAAAGAGTAATAAAACGATTAAAAAAGAATTCTGAAAATACATTCTGAATTGAACTATCTTTGGATAATTTATAAATTCATTTGAAATAATTTCTTTCAGTTTTATTATTCGGATTGTAAAACATATAAAATTTAAAAAAATTAAAATTCCACTGGTAGTTAATTTACGCTATATGACAATGCTATATGATAAATAAATTTATGAGTTATGTGTATTTAAGCAAAGCAGGTATTTAATAAAAATAAAGTTTCGGTTAGCCTGTTTGGAAAATACGATAAAAGCATTTGCGACTTTTGGTCTTGTAGGTAGTCTAGAGAGAAAATTGTTTTTTAAACAGAATAATATTTCATACAAAATAAGGGTTAGTGTCTTAAAAATAAAGGATAAAATTTTGCGTTAGAATTTCTCCTAATAAAGCCGTGAATTACTTTTAAGATTATTTATCGCATTATTTTTTTTCTATTGGCATCTAATAATTCGAAATGTCATAAGTCGTCAATGTTTTAAATTATCTTTAAATGATATAAAAGGTTTAATATTGTTGTGCTTATTATTTATACCCATTTTCAAAACTCATTGTCATATAGCGTAAGTCATTGTCATTGTCATATAGCGTAAGTTAACTAAAAGATTCTGAAGATAAATTTTACATGAATTACTAAATATGTTTTTAATTGCTTAAGGTAGTATTTATGTTTTAATATGTTTATTTTTTTGCAGTAGGATTTAAATTTAATAATTATTACTAACGATTGATATTCAGATGATCGTCGTTAGTAATAATTACTAAATTTTAATACGTCGTTAGTAATAATTATTTAATTTAATACTTATAATAAATAATTATTAAATTATTACTAACGACTGATATTCAGATGAAATCAAAGTTTTATCCAGAATTTATTTTAAAATTAGACGTAATTATACACAATTGGAAGATGATAAGCAATATAAGTCATTTGTAGTTGATACGACGCAAAAAATCAACCGTGAAAGTGGGCGCGATGCATGATAAAAAAAAAGTGATACAATTAATAAATCGATTATAAAAGTGGTCACGATGCATAATCGGAAAAAGTTATTCAAGTGAATTGTAAAATATTGAAAACGATGAGGAAGAAGAAATAGATGATTTAGTTAATTGTTAAAATAAGACTTGATTCTGTAGAGAATCCTTTTTATATTATTATTTTTATATTATTTTTATTACTAAAATAATTTCGTCATATGGTTATATAAATAATTCACGTTGATAATTAGGAGGCAGGAAGGGCTTAGTCAGTAGCGCACCGATCTCATAATACGTAAAATCGCTCAAAAAAAAGTATCCGATCACTACGATTGATTGCAGAATTCAGAAAAAATATCCGGCAACAATTGTTTTTGAAAATGGTGATCTGGCAACCTTCGTGTTACGTAACACGAAGGTTGCCAGATATTTTTTTCTGAATTCTGCAATCAACCATAGTATTCGGATACTTTTTAATATATATATATAATGCGTATGAATATATAATGCAATGAATATGGAGCGTGTACAGTTGCTGTACACGCTCCAGATATTTTTCCTGAATTCTGTAATCACGTGACACGAAGGGCTCACTCACGGAAATATTGAGCGTGTGCAGTTACCGTTCACAGCAAACTGGAGCGTGTGCAGTAACTGCACACGCTCCAGTTTGCTGTGAACGGTAACTGGAGCATGTACAGTTGTTATACACGCTACAGATATTTTTCCTGAATTCTGTAATCACGTGACACGAAGGTTGCCATATCACTAATTTCTAAAAAAAATCGTTGCCAGATATTTATTCTGAATTCTGCAATCATCCATAGTGTTCCGATACTTTTTTGAGCGACTGTAGGTGGTCATATTATTTTGATACTAGATCGTGTGGGCTCACTCACGGAAATATTGAGCGTGTGCAGTTACCGTTCACAGCAAACTGGAGCGTGTGCAGTAACTGCACACGCTCCAGTTTGCTGTGAACGGTAACTGGAGCGTGTACAGTTGCTGTACACGCTCCAGATATTTTTCCTGAATTCTGTAATCACGTGACACGAATGTTGCCAGATCACTAATTTCTAAAAAAAATCGTTGCCAGATATTTTTTCTGAATTCTGCAATCAACCATAGTGTTCGGATACTTTTTTTGAACACCGTAGTTCCCAAGTTCGAGTCCCGCCGACCAGCGTTGAGATTTATCTCCGCAAAACTCCCTGCGCTGAACCACTAGAGAACACCGATGGGCTTGGAAAGACCTCCGTCCGTCGGATGGGACGTTAAACCGTGTCTCCGTGTGCATGAGAGTCATACGCTATGCATTTTAAAGAACGCGCTGGATGGCCTTAATGGGAGTCTACCATCTGTCTCCCAACAGCTGTTCCAGTGGGTCTTCTGCCCAAAATTCTCTGACTTTTCGGAGTCCTGGTAACCCTGGCCATTTAGCCCATTGTGTGCAAAAAAAGTGCCGCTCAGAGGTAAAACAATACAACACACCGATAAGGAAGATTTTTAATATCAGTCAGTTTTTTGCTAATTTCTTTCACAAGATTTATAATTATTACAAAATCACCTTTCTTTTTATGCCTCGTAAAATTTAACTTAATTAAATTACTTGAAAATTTAAATAACTTTAAATTTTAAATTAATTAAATTACTTGAAAAGTAGCGCAGGAGAATTAACTTCCGAAATACTTTACTAAAAATCGCATAATCTCCTTTTAAATAAGATACAATTTATGGAAAGTAATTTGGGCACGATTCCATTGTGTTCTTACCTCCTGAACGAGTTGGAGATGGGGTAGCTTTATCGACAGCGCACCAGGCTTGTAATCTGATGTTCCCAGGTTCGAGTCCCAACTCTGAGTGTGCTGAGAATTATCTTCTTTAAACCCCACTCTTCGTTCGTTGAGAAAAGAAGCACCAATGATTTTGAAAAGGCCGCCGTCCGCCAGATTGGTCATTAAGCCGTGGCCCCATGTTCAGGAGAGTTATACCTGTGCACGTTAAAGAACAAGCTGAACAGACTTCACGGCTACCATCTGTCTCCTAATAGCTTCCCAGTGGGTATTCTTTCCCCTAACACCTTTTCTGAGCTTCTGGGGTCCTTGTGACTTGGATATTAGCTTTTACTGTGCAGAAAAAAATGCAAGTCAGAGGAAAGCGATTTAAGAGTTTTAGCTTTATAAACGTTATAACTTTCTGGCGTCTTAACCCTTTCACGACCAAGGGAAACATTTTTCCCATTTTAAAATTGGTGATTGTCGCATTTAATTATAACCTTATCTGCATTTTTTATACAGAATGTCAAAATAGAACGTATGCCGAACGCAATTACGTAAACGGGAACGTTTAAAAAACAAAAACAGAACTGTCAGGACGCATAATATATGTACTATGTGCAATGTCCATCTTTGCCTCACTACCAAAAGAAATTGCTTCGCAGAATATCATAATTAGCACATTTTGTATAGTAATTTTATTTCATAATTTTGTATTATTTTAGTTAACATTTTGTTCTAATAAACCAATAAATAAAAGACATTGCATAATAAGCCTAACTATAATTTGTGTTACCTTTATAGTCCATTGGAAAAAATATTTCCCATAAAATTCCAAAAACACTACACATTGTTATGTATTTTTCTTATGATTTTTATTTATTTTACGTCTAAACAAACTAAAATAAACAGTTACATACTAATATTTACTCTTAGAAACCTTATGGTCCTGAAAGGGTTAAAATAATTACCCACAACGGTGTTTGAAAACACTTATAAAGCTAAAATTCTCAAATAGATTTCTGTGTGATAATACCTGATAGTTTAGATTTATAGTTAGGCATATTTTCATCCTGACTAGTAACCCTATGAATGAGTTCTGTGAGAGAAAACTTAAGGGTCTAAATATTTTAAAAAATTTTACGAACAGAATATAATAGCGAATTATTATTAAATAACTATGGATTCAATGAAAACAAATATTTTTTTTCATAATGGCAGTGTGATATATACAGTCGAATCAGAATAATATGACCACCTACAATAGTATACGCATGGGAGGTGGTCATATTATTCTGATACGACTGTGTATGCAGAATGAGTATAATTCAGTCCCGAGCCCATTTATGGAGTAGCGTATTTATTTTAAACAGTTAAAGACTAAAAATTATAACCCCTAACCCTGCCTTCGGTGGGTAGGGCTTAGAAAGGCATGTCTTTCGTCGGATGGGACGTTAAAATTTCAGGGGCGGAGGTGGCTCAGTCGGTAACACTCCAGGCTCTTAATTTGCAGTTCCCAGGTTCGAGTTCCGCCTGGGCCAGCGTAGATCTCCAAAAGTAGAGGTTTATCTCCGCAAAACTCTCACTCACTAGAGCTAGAAAAGACCACCGCCCGTCCGATGGGACGTTAAACCGTGGTCCTGTATACGGGAAAGAGCAATAACCTGTGCACGTTAAAGAAAACGCTGGATGGCCATGACGAGAGATTATTATTTGTCTCTCAATAGCTGTCCCAGTGGGTCCTCTCCCCTAATCTTCTCTGAACCTTCAAGGTTTTTGTGACCTGGCCATTTAGCTCATTGTGAGTGCCGCACAGAAATGAAACAACTTAATCCAGCCTAAATTAATTTTAATTATTGAATGGTATTTTAATTCAATCGTAATGGTAAATTATTTTATTTTTTATTTTACAACTTTTTCTGAGCTAAATAACTTGTAACTAAATCCTAAGCAAATTAAAATACAAACTTGACATATATATATACCTTTTTTTTTTTTTTTTTTTTTAAGGGGGCGGGGGTGGCTCAGTCGGTAGCGCGCCAGGCTCGTAATCTGTAGTTCCCAGGTTCGAGTCCCAGCTGGGTCAGCGTTGAGATTTATCTCCGCAAAAATTCCCCGCCCTGCCCACGGTCAGTAGGGGACACCGATGGGCTTGGAAAGGCCGCCGTCCGTCGGATGGGACGTTAAGCTGTGGCCCCGTGTGCGGGAGAGCCATACCCAGTGCACGTTAAAGAACACGCTGGATGGCCTTGACGAGAGGCTACCATCTGTCTCCCAACAGCTGTTCCAGTGGGTCCCCTCGCCCAACCTTCTCTCAGCCTTCGGGGTCCATGTGACCTGGCCATTTAGCCCATGGTGTGCAAAAAAGTGCCGCTCAGAGGTAAAACATCCCAACGTTAAAGAACACGCTGGATGGCCTTGACGGGAGGCTACCATCTGTCTCCCAACAGCTGTTCCAGTGGGTCCCCTCCCCCAACCTTCTCTGGGCCTTCGGGGTCCATGTGACCTGGCCATTTAGCCCATGGTGTGCAAAAAAGTGCCGCTTAGAGGTAAAACAACCCAACGTTAAAGAACACGCTGGATGGCCTTGACGGGAGGCTACCATCTGTCTCTCAACAGCTGTTCCAGTGGTTCCCCTCCCCCAACCTTCTCTGAGCCTTCGGGGTCCATGTGACCTGGCCATTTAGCCCATGGTATGCAAAAAAGTGCCGCTAAGAGGTAAAATAACCCCAAAACAACCTTTTTTTAGAGCATTTTTTTGTTAGAAACTGGGCATCTCAAACCGTGGCTAGACATGACACGAACAAAAGAATCAGTTGTTGACGTGCAGATATATCATTTCAAAATATTTTTATTAAAATATAACTGGTAGATATTTATTTTAAACTAAAATTGGTAATCATTTTAAAACATTTAGAAATTAAAAAACAAACTTGCAGTAAACAAAACAACTTAATAGGAAGATTAGAAAAGAGATCATCTTCGAACAAAGCCTACACAGTTTACTTGGACAAGAGGATCTGACTAAACGCAAAGTTTGCTGCAAATGGTATGATTCAATCTGTACAAGGTGCTAATCTTTTCCATAGGATTTAAGTCTTTTTTATTATTGGGTTGTTTTACCTCTGAGCGGCACTTTTTTGCACACAATGGGCTAAATGACCAGGTCACATGGACCCCGAAGTCTCAGAGAAGTTTGGGGGAGGGGACCCACTGGAACAGCTGTTGGGAGACAGATGGTTGCCTCCCGTCAAGGCCATCCAGCGTGTTCTTTAACGTGCACAGGATATGGCTCTCCCGCACACGGGACCACGGCTTAACGTCCCATCCGACGGACGGCGGCCTTTCCAAGCCCATCGGTGTCCCCTACTGCCCGTGGGCAAGATAGGGAGTTTTACAGAGATAAATCTCAATGCTGACTCAACTGGGACTCGAACCTGGGAATTACAGATTACGAGCCTGGCGCGCTGCTGACTGAGCCACCGCCGCCCCGTAGAGAACACATGGACTCTATAAATACGGTATAGTGTGGAGTCCACCAGACACCATGTTTGTAGAAAAATACGCCAACGATTTTAACGTGGGAAATGCGATCTAATCTTGATATATATACGAAATCGAATTTATACTTCTGTTTACTGCATGATCATTGAAAAATAGTAAGAACAGATATCTGTCTTCTCAATCACCTCCTGACTTCTTAAAGCAGACTGGCATGAAGTCATTCAATTTCATAAGATATTGATATGATGACAAGACAATAGATTTGATAACCTAAGGTCATAGCCGCTTTTGAAGCCTAAAGAACTGTTGTCAGAATTGATTATTGTTAAGTCTTCTTCGCGGGTTAGTAACCTAAATATTATACTCTTCGTGTTCCATGAGAACTTGACCTCTATCATAATTCGTTTACAGGGCTGACTTTTTTTTTTCTTGTGATCTCAATGGTCAATAAATAACGGGTGAATTTTAGGTCAATAGTGTGAAGAATAACTTCTGCTGAAATGGAAATTAATTTTGAAATTCAAAATTGTCTTTTGTGTCACCTTGATACACCGGACTTGGACAGACATCGAAACAAAGGAGGGGAAAAAAGGAGGAAAATAATATAAGCGTAATATTTTAAATGATTTAATTTTTCTAAAATTTAACTGCAAGCTATATAATTTGGAAGGCGTAAAGTAAAATAATTACTTAGAATTATTTTATTAAAGTATTATTAAATATTTTAGAATTTATTATTGAATTTTTAGAAATAAATAACTATCAGAATAATTTTAAGGGAAAATTATAATTTAAGAAATAATATAAATGTTTAATCCAAAGAAGGTCTAAGGAGAAGAAGGCTAGCTTCGCACATGCGTAAGTGGCGCCGTTCTGCGGAATTTCACAGAAGCCGAACGTGGCAAATTGATGTGCAGGCACAAAAACAACTGTAAGGGGCGATCTGCGCATGCGCAGTGCAATCATTTTAGCCCAATGCAGCTATTGTTTGTCTTACTATTGGTATGTATATTGCGATTTAACCAATGTTTCCAAATGTCTAACAGCCATGGCTGTTTGGCACAGTGGTAGCTGACCCTAAAGTTATTCAATGAGTGTTTTATCTCGTTCAGGAGTACATTTTACGATACCTGGAAAAACCGTTGTATGTTTATTTTGAGTAAATTTGCAGAATTTTTAAAATTAATATGCAAATTAATACATTTAATCATCTTGCGAACATGTAAGTCAATGTATGTTGCAGTTTTGTGTTCCCTAGAGCATATCGATGTATATAGGTGTCTGCAGTTTGTTCTAACAATAAATTTTTTTATGGTTGATACAAGAAGTGCCTGCTGCCATCTATTGACAGTTTATACAAGTAAGAAAGTCGATATGACTTTTATTGAAAATATCTAAAATTCTATAAAATATAATTAAACGAAACATGTTGTCTCGCATTGACCCATAAATTTCAATTTATTATAATATATTAAATATTGTAGAATGTTCAAAATATTAAAATTTTTTTGTTGAGCATAGCTACTACCTATTTTACAAAATGGGATTTTATTAAAGAAAATAATTTTAATTAATCCTTGTGAAAAGAAATTATGATGGTAAAATTTAAGAAATGAATACTTTGAACAGAGTCAAAGTGTGTGTAAAAATACTAAACAGTTTTAAAAATACTAAACATTAAATTTATGTCTCATACAAAAAAGTTTTAATAATCACAAACTGTTGTATTTAGTCACATTTTTAGTCAGTTTTTAATCATAATTCTAGTTTTTTTTGTATGGTGTATTTACAATGAGAAAAAATTTCATGGGCAGTACCTTCGAAGGTTGTAACGACACCCGGTTGAGAATATATTCATCTATATATTTAAATATTATTTCTTCTGTTACTGCTCTGTCCGGGCCTGATGTTGAGTAGGGTGGTAACATGCAATAACATTCAAAAATGTTGCAGTAGTATTAGAATTTTAAACTATGTATACTAGTCCCCGACTGACGTGATAGATGCATTCTTCAAAAAATCCATGTAAGATGTTATCAGGTAGGAATTTCTTATAAGAAATAATGTACAGTCGCTCAAAAAACTATCCGAACACCGTGTTTGATTACAAAATTCAGTTCGTGTCGTGTCGTGACACGAAGGTTGCCAGATCACTAATTTCTAAAAAAAAAAAAAAATCGTTGCCAGATATTTTTTCTGAATTTTGTAATCAAACACGGTGTTCGGATAGTTTTTTGAGCGACTGTAAATCGGGAGGGGGGATGTTTCAAAAGCCTAACCTGTTTGATTTTTAATTTTATTTCTTTGTTATCACTACACTATTGTTAATGTTTCGTGTTTATTGTTAGTGTGCATTTCATGCATTAACTTATTTTTAAAGAAAAGAAAATATTATAAAAGTGGAAACTAAAACTGTTAAATGAAATTTTATTTTAATGCAGGGGCAGGTATAGATTATTTTCGAGTAATGAAAATTAAAATGAGATTTTTTTTGAAAAATATTGTTAAGTAATGAAGACTGAAAATAAGAAATTGGAGAAAAAAAAGTTTTTTTTTTTGAAAAGCATTGTCGAGTAACGAAAATGACTATGTGTTTACAATCGTTTTACTCGACACGTGACAATTTGTAATCTTTAACCAATCAAGATTCGGTTGTTTTACCTCTGAGCGGCACTTTTTTGCACACAATGGTTTGAACGGCCAGGTCACACGGACCTCGAAGGCTCAGAGATGGTTGAGGGAGGAGACCCACTGGACAGCTGTTAGGACAGATAGTAACCTCCCGTGAAGGCCATCCAGCGTGTTCTTTAACGTGCACAGGGTATGACTCTCCCGCACATGGGGCCACGGTTTAACGTCCCATCCAACGGATGACGGCCTTTCCAAGTCCATCGGTGTCCCCTACTGACCGTGGGCAGGGAGTTTTGCGAAGATCAATCTCAACGCTGGCCCTCGAACCTGGGAACTATAGATTACGAGTCTGGCGCGCTACCGACTGAATCATCTCCGCTCCTCAAAAGGAGGGGGAAAAAAGGGGAAAATTAATTTTTATAAAGGTTTTAGAGCTTTAATTAGTCTAAAGTTCAATTGAAACTATTTGTTTCCAAATTGCGTAAGGGAAATAATTTACTTATTAAGACTCTTTTAAGATATATTCGAATTTTTAAAATCAATTTCCAAATTTTTAAAAATAAGAAACTACCAGTTGAATTTCAAGAAATATATTTTAATTAGATTACCTATATACTGTATGTATATATATTTGAAAAAAATTCTTCTGTTAGTTCATTATACTAGACCGGTGTAATATAAGTGGCCCTGGAAGAGTCCCGTCTGGCATTCCTTTACTATTTACGAATTCTGCACTATTATCACGCAAGAATTCAGACACATGGTCACTATTTACGAATTCTGCACTATTTTCACGCTAGAATACAGACACAGGTTATTATTTAGTCCCAGGAGTTTAATACACCATAAACAGTACTAAAAAGGATCGTATTCAAGTCTCACAATCTAAAATTTAAAATTCCTCACAGAAGAATGAAAATAATCATCGCTGATATTGCTCAACGGAGAAAAACTGAGCTATTTATAAATCTTGCTGGTGAAACGAACAATATTGACGATGAGTTTTTGTAACAGGAATTGGAGATTTTGGAACGTGACCTTTTTACTTTCTTGTACCATTTTCCCCTACACCATCAGATCTCAATTTCTGTTGAATGAAACAGCGTTGCCATGACAGCAGTCTTTGCAGCTCTTCTTTCATCCTTCAAAAGTGGGTCATTTCGACTCTAATGAAGCAGAACGCAGACATTTTCTCACCTCTTTCATGCAGAGGAAGGTTTTGCCGCGGAACAATCGAAAGAAAAGGGCGAGAGAGTTTTATTTTCACGGTTCTCTTAATAGAGGGCAGGAAAGGCGAAGAAGGAAACTTTTACGCGATTTTTCTCCTATTACCATTCCAACATAAAAAAAGTTGAGTTTTTTTTTTCCTTTCGGTTATATTATCGTAAACCGTGGCTTTAGCTTTGCTCTGAAGTCTAAGCCACTGTTTACGGTAGGCTGTGTCTTTACTGAAGGTAGGCTGTGTCTTTACTGAAGGTAGGCTGTGTCTTTACTGAAAATAGGCTGTGTCTTTACTGAAGATAGGCTGTGTCTTTACTGAAGGTAGGCTGTGTCTTTATGAAGGTAGGCTGTGTCTTTACTGAAGGTAGGCCGTGTCTTTACTGAAGGTAGGCTGTGTCTTTACTGAAGGTAGGCTGTGTCTTTACTGAAGGTAAGCTGTGTCTTTACTGAAGATAGGCTGTGTCTTTACTGAAGGTAGGCTGTGTCTTTACTGAAGGTAGGCTGTGTCTTTACTGAAGGTAGGCTGTGTCTTTACTGAAGGTAGACTGTGTCTTTACTGAAGGTAAGCTGTGTCTTTACTGAAGATAGGCTGTGTCTTTACTGAAGGTAGGCTGTGTCTTTACTGAAAGCAGAATCAGTTCTTTTACTGAGGGTAGGTTCAGTGTCTTTATTAAAGATAGGCTGTGCCTTACCTAAAGTAGACTCAGAGTCTTTACTGAGTGTAGGCTCAGTGCCTTTACTGAAATGAGGCTCAGTATCTTTACTGAGGGTAGATTCGGTGTCTTTATGGAAGGTAGGCTAAGTGTCTTTACTGAAGGTAAGTTCAGCGCTTTTACTGAAGGTATGCTGTGCTTTACTAAAGAAGGTAGGTTTAATGACTTCACTGAAGGTAGTAGCCGCAATGTCTTTACTCAGAATCTTTACTGGTGGAAGTTCAAAAATGAGAGACCAGGTCAAGCTATATAGACTTTGATGGTAGCTCTATAGAGGAGGAGGTAAAGAAAACTAATTATAAGATGGAAGCGACTCTAGATGGAACATTAGTGAAGCTAAATGTTAGTAGAGATTCTCGAGGGGATGCAATTGATGCTGAATACTAGTGGGTGGTGACTTTCTAGAGAACGCAAGAAAGGATAAATATTGGCCTGTGGTTCTGTTGAGAAAGTAAGCAAGGCTAAATACTGGTCTGTGATTGCATAGAGAACTCAAACAAGGCTAAATATTGGGCTGTGATTCTATAGAGAAGTGGTTCTCAACCTTTTATGCTTCACGTATGCCCTGGAAATGTGTATGTAACTGGCGTACGCCTTGTATAGATAGAACTAACTATAGTTATAGTATAACAATGGGAATAAAATAAAACATATATATATATACATATTAAATTTTGGAAAAACTAAGGGCTAGATTGGTCCAGGAGGAGAACACTAAGGGCTAGACTTGGCCCAGGCGGAGAACACTAAGATCTTAATTTGGCCCAGGAGGAGAACACTAAGGTCTTGATTTGGCCCAGGAGGAGAACACTAAGGTCTTGATTTGGCCCAGGAGGAGAACACTAAGGTCTTGATTTGGCCCAGGAGGGGAACACTAAGGTCTTGATTTGGCCCAGGAGGAGAACACTAAGGTCTTGATTTGGCCCAGGAGGGGAACACTAAGGTCTTGATTTGGCCCAGGAGGAGAACACTAAGGTCTTGATTTGGCCCAGGAGGAGAACACTAAGGTCTTGATTTGGCCCAGGAGGAGAACACTAAGGTCTTGATTTGGCCCAGGAGGGGAACACTAAGGTCTTGATTTGGCCCAGGAGGAGAACACTAAGGTCTTGATTTGGCCCAGGAGGAGAACACTAAGGTCTTGATTTGGCCCAGGAGGGGAACACTAAGGTCTTGATTTGGCCCAGGAGGGGAACACTAAGGTCTTGATTTGCCCAGGAGGAGAACACTAAGGTCTTGATTTGGCCCAGGAGGAGAACACTAAGGTCTTGATTTGGCCCAGGAGGAGAACACTAAGGTCTTGATTTGGCCCAGGAGGGGAACACTAAGGTCTTGATTTGGCCCAGGAGGGGAACACTAAGGTCTTGATTTGGCCCAGGAGGAGAACACTAAGGTCTTGATTTGGCCCAGGAGGAGAACACTAAGGTCTTGATTTGGCCCAGGAGGGGAACACTAAGGTCTTGATTTGGCCCAGGAGGGGAACACTAAGGTCTTGATTTGGCCCAGGAGGAGAACACTAAGGTCTTGATTTGGCCCAGGAGGAGAACACTAAGGTCTTGATTTGGCCCAGGAGGAGAACACTAAGGTCTTGATTTGGCCCAGGAGGGGAACACTAAGGTCTTGATTTGGCCCAGGAGGGGAACACTAAGGTCTTGATTTGGCCCAGGAGGAGAACACTAAGGTCTTGATTTGGCCCAGGAGGAGAACACTAAGGTCTTGATTTGGCCCAGGAGGAGAACACTAAGGTCTTGATTTGGCCCAGGAGGAGAACACTAAGGTCTTGATTTGGCCCAGGAAGGGAACACTAAGGTCTTGATTTGGCCCAGGAGGGGAACACTAAGGTCTTGATTTGGCCCAGGAGGAGAACACTAAGGTCTTGATTTGGCCCAGGAGGGGAACACTAAGGTCTTGATTTGGCCCAGGAGGAGAACACTAAGGTCTTGATTTGGCCCAGGAGGAGAACACTAAGGTCTTGATTTGGCCCAGGAGGAGAACACTAAGGTCTTGATTTGGCCCAGGAGGGGAACACTAAGGTCTTGATTTGGCCCAGGAGGAGAACACTAAGGTCTTGATTTGGCCCAGGAGGAGAACACTAAGGTCTTGATTTGGCCCAGGAGGAGAACACTAAGGTCTTGATTTGGCCCAGGAGGAGAACACTAAGGTCTTGATTTGGCCCAGGAGGAGAACACTAAGGTCTTGATTTGGCCCAGGAGGGGAACACTAAGGTCTTGATTTGGCCCAGGAGGGGAACACTAAGGTCTTGATTTGGCCCAGGAGGAGAACACTAAGGTCTTGATTTGGCCCAGGAGGAGAACACTAAGGTCTTGATTTGGCCCAGGAGGGGAACACTAAGGTCTTGATTTGGCCCAGGAGGGGAACACTAAGGTCTTGATTTGGCCCAGGAGGAGAACACTAAGGTCTTGATTTGGCCCAGGAGGAGAACACTAAGGTCTTGATTTGGCCCAGGAGGGGAACACTAAGGTCTTGATTTGGCCCAGGAGGGGAACACTAAGGTCTTGATTTGGCCCAGGAGGAGAACACTAAGGTCTTGATTTGGCCCAGGAGGAGAACACTAAGGTCTTGATTTGGCCGAGGAGGAGAACACTAAGGTCTTGATTTGGCCCAGGAGGGGAACACTAAGGTCTTGATTTGGCCCAGGAGGGGAACACTAAGGTCTTGATTTGGCCCAGGAGGAGAACACTAAGGTCTTGATTTGGCCCAGGAGGAGAACACTAAGGTCTTGATTTGGCCCAGGAGGGGAACACTAAGGTCTTGATTTGGCCCAGGAGGAGAACACTAAGGTCTTGATTTGGCCCAGGAGGAGAACACTAAGGGCTAGATTTCGCTCAGGAGGAGAACACTAAGGGCTAGATTTACCGCCATGAGGAGAACACTAAGGACAAGATTGGCCCTGGTTCGTGGTGATACTGCAGCTACCGGAGTCTGGATTTGAATCCGGGGATGGCATGGTTTTTTTGTTTTCATGTTGCATGAGAAACCAGTACAAACCTGATAGAACTTTTACGTGATCTATGTCCTTTCTATTTATAATAAAATTTAAAAATTGATTTTTCCAAAAATTGGAAAATCCTCCCCTCTCTTTCCAAATTTTTTTCTAAAACTCCCAACTTCCTTTGAAAAAACACTTCTCAATAGTGAATAATTTTGCATTAAATCTAATGTTTTCTATTTTAAAAACCGAATCAAAAATTATCTAGGTCAATCCGTTGATCTTATGACTCAAAGAGCTAAAGTTATCTCCAAGATTTATTATCTCTTCTCAATGCTGATTTTTTGAGTGACAGTTTCCCAAAGGAAAAGAAAGCACATTCCAAATAACTTTTTTTGATTCGTTAACCGCTCTCTTTTCTTCAAGGTCGGTTGAACCCCCCCCCCCCCCCCCCCCCCCCCCCCGCTCTCGCCCTTAGAACCTTCCCAATGTGAATCTCCACTCGACGCATGAAAATCAAGCCAACCGTGTTGAACCACTGCTTGACGATTATCTGCAGTGCATCTACCATTTAAGAAAACCACACAAGGGCATCAACCTTCCTAGAAAAGAGCGCGCTAACTCCTGTGGTGGGAGATGCAGTAGAAGAATATGTTGTAAGGGCTATGTTTTGATAACCATTCATCTGAATAAGGACAATTCAGAGATTACGGAGAGGTATAATAACGTTATTAAGGGCTGAAAAGTTTGCTCCGTGTTTGAGGAAGGAAAATTGTGCATTTTTTAACCCTTGAATCACTCACGCTTGTATCAGGAGCGACCTTAATAGCTTGCTGAGGTTTTTTTTTTTCTAAGCGTTTGATTGAACTTATTGAGGTTGCTGAATCTTTGACAATATGATCATTGGAATTGGGTTCACGTTTATTCAGTGTTTTATATGTATGCGTGGTCCTAAAATTCTGTGGCGTGCAATTATCTTAAGCAAAGCATTAGAGGTTGTTGAGAATAAGGTTGCGTTTCGAGTTGCTAGGAATTTATTTTTTATTTGTTATGGAAGTTTTTTTATGCACAATTCATATGTAAAATATTATTGTTTACATTTTGGTGTTTTATCTGGCATATTTTTTAAAATCATTTTAACATTATGACGCATTTTTGTTATAGAGGTTCACTAAAACACGAAGGTTGCCAGATCACTAATTTCTAAAAAAATCGTGGCCAGATATTTTTTCTGAATTCTGTAATCAACCATAGTGTTCGGATATTTTTCCGGGCTTGAATTTCTCAAAATCCCCATAGACTTAACATTAACGGTTGTAAGTTATTCAAAATAACTGTTACCACCAATACATTTTAGAGAAGGAATGCATCAAACTAATTTCTTTCTGATTTCTCGTGATGCAGTCATTGTTCAGTTTGTTGGGTGAAGAGCGCGAGCTTCCATGGATATTGAAGTCATTCTAATGTAGAACGAGCGGAACGCGACATTCTTTGTCATTCTTCGACATTCTTTGTTAAAATGTGAGCTTCAAAAGCAAAGGATTGATATTGTAAATTAAAATAATTAATTTTAAAAATATGCAAAAGTTAATAAATATATAATATGTTAATTAATAAAAGTTTTAATACGTTAAGTAATAAATAATGTTTTCTAATAATAATAATAATTTTTTCGTGGTAAAATAAATCTCCCCTCAAGCAGCTGCTTGCCACAGAGATCTGACAGGAGCCTGTCAGTTTATATGCCATAGTAGGAGATCTGAGAGGATGGCATGACCTCAGCAGGAAAACAACACCGATATACATGCCTTACCCGGGGGCTCGAACCCAGTTCCCTTAGATTAGTAGCCAAGCGCACTAACCACTCGGCTACGGGTGTACCTATACATTTTTGGGCAACTCAGACCATATTTTTCTTTTTCTATAAAGTTAAATATGCTTTGCAAACCGTATCCGAGGAACTCTTATGGGTACGAAATGATTTGAAAAGTTCGATTATCTGAGAGAGAAAATTCTGCTTTTTGGTTTAGAAACTTCTGAGGTGGGGAGGATTATGGGTACCTCGAAATATATTCATTTCTTTCTTCCCCTAAAAGGGAGTGGGAAATTTTTAACCGGAGAGGGTGGGCAGATCGATCGTAATGATATTTATGCCAAATGAAAGCTTGCAACGTAGGGAGCGACATCTACTCTATATTCTAAAGAGTTTCAGACCCAAGCAACGCCGGGTAAATCTGCTAGTCTACAATATGCACAGTCGCTCGAAAAAGTATCCGAACGCTATGGTTGATTTACAGAATTCAGGAAAAATATCTGGCAACAATTTGTTTTTGAAATTAGTGATCTGGCAACCTTTGTGTCACGAAGTGAACACAAAGTCACAAAGTTTTGAAATTAGTGATCTGGCAACCTTTGTGTCACGAAGTGAACACAAAGTCACAAAGTTTTGAAATTAGTGATCTGGCAACCTTCGTGTCACGACGTGACACGAAGGTTGCCAGATCACTAATTAAAAAAAAATGTTGCCAGATATTTTTTCTGAATTCTGTAATCAACCACAGTGTTCGTACACGAAGGTTGCCAGATCACTAATTACAAAAAAAAAAAAACGTTGCCAGATATTTTTTTGAGCGACTGTATTTATTAACTATATATATTAATGAAAAATAAAGGTGATTTAATAAGTTTTTACCAATAGAAATTAGACTTTTTGGACAATTTAAAATTCAATCAACGTTTTTGAATTGCAATATAGAAACAATTGATTTATAAAATAAACACCGAAACAATTTTACTGCTTTTCATCAATTGGGAATACTTTGTTTTAGCATCCACATTATATAAAGAAATAACATGATCATATCCAATCGCGCATTTTCAACAGTATATAACCTAACCTTCAGTAGTTTCAATAACATTAATGAGGGGCGGGGGTGGCTCAGTCAGTAGCGCGTCAGGCTCGTAATCTTCAGTTCCCAGGTTCCGAGTCCCAGCTGGACCAGCGTTGAGATTTATCTCCCCAAAACTCCCTGTCCTGCCCACGGTCAATAGGGGACGCCGATGGGCTTGGAAAGGTCGCCGTCCGTCGGATGGGACATTAAACCATGGTTCCGTGTGCGGGAGAGCCATACCCTGTGCACGTTAAAGAACACGCTTAATGGCCTTGGCGGGAGGCTACCATCTGTCTCCCAACAGCTGTTCCAGTGGGTCCCCTCCCCCAACCTTCTCTGAACCTTCGGGATCCTTGTGACCTAGCCATTTAGCCCATCGTGTGCAAAAAAAAGTGCAGCTCAGAGGTAAAACAAACCAAACCAATAACATTAATTGAAAATACAAAAAATCGTTGAAACGATGTTGGTACAAAAGTAATTGCGTGAAAAGATCAGTTAAGAGATTTTCAAATGTTATGAAAACAAAGTCAGTCTGGAATTTCCCCATTGGAGTTTCTTTTGACCTCAATAATAAATTGCTCGCATCAAGTTCAGGTTTTGCATCTGACCTTATTTTTCAGCAGAGCAAGTTCAGAGGAAAGTGCTAAAACAGGCTTATTTTGCATATTTAATGTATGCATCTTCTCACCATCCAAGATGATTTGGCGTTTTTCCTTTTTCTTTTTCTGTTTATGTTTTTAAGTTCAAAGACTTCTGATGACACGAAGAGATAATAATATTTCACTGAATTTATTACATATATTTATAGTTTGCGTAGGAATATATTGAAAAAATAACTACGTCATTGATATTAGTGTACTAGTAGGGTTCATCTAGTATTGAAAAATGCACATTGTTATGCTCATTGAGACAGCAGCTCTCAGTATTAGGCACTCCACGGTCTGACAAATTAGGGGAATATGTCCCCACAACCCACAAATTTTCACGAATATGTTCTTGATATCCAGCAATTTTCGTGAATATGTCTTGAGATAGCAATTTCCATGAATATGTTCTTGAAATCTAGAAATTTTCACGAATATGTTCTTGAGATCCAGCAATTTCCATGGATATTTCTTGAGATCCCGCAATTTTCACGGATATGTTCTTGAAATCTAGCAATTTTTCACGGATATTTCTTGAAATCCAGCAATTTTTACGAATATGTTCCTAAAATCCAGCAATTTTCACGAATTGTTCTTGAGATGCAACAATTTTCACGAATTTGTTATTGAGATTTTCAATTTTCACGATTTTGTTCTTGAAATCCAGCAATTTTCACGAATTTGCTCTTGAGGTGCAACAATTTTCACGAATTTGTTCTTGAGATCCAACAATTTTCTCGAATTTGCTCTTGAAATCCAGCAATTTTCACGCATTTGTTCTTGAAATCCAGCAATTTTCACGATTTTGTTCTTGAGATGCAACAATTTTCACGAATTTCGTCTTGAAATCCAGCAGTTTTCACGAATTTGTTCTTGAGATCCAACAATTTTTACGAATTTGTTCTTGAGATCCAGCAATTTTTAAGAATTTGTTCTTGAGATCCAGCAATTTTCACGAATGTGTTCTTGAAATCCAGCAATTTTCACGAATGTGTTCTTGAAATCCAGCAATTTTCACGAATTTGTTCTTGAGATGCAACAATTTTCACGAATTTGTTCTTGAGATCCAACAATTTTCACGAATTTGCTCTTGAAATCCAGCAATTTTCACGCATTTGTTCTTGAAATCCAGCAATTTTCACGATTTTGTTCTTGAGATGCAACAATTTTCACGAATTTCGTCTTGAAATCCAGCAGTTTTCACGAATTTGTTCTTGAGATCCAACAATTTTTACGAATTTGTTCTTGAGATCCAGCAATTTTTAAGAATTTGTTCTTGAGATCCAGCAATTTTCACGAATGTGTTCTTGAAATCCAGCAATTTTCACGAATGTGTTCTTGAAATCCAGCAATTTTCACGAATGTCTTCTTGAGATCCAACAATTTTCACGAATTTGTTCTTGAAATTCAGCAATTTTCACGAATTTGTTCCTGAGATGCAACAATTTTCACGTATTTGTTCTTGAGATTTAACAATATTCACGGTTTTGTTCTTGAGATGCAACAATTTTCACGATTTGTTCTTGAAATCCAGCAATTTTCACGAATATGTTCTTGATATGTAGGAATCTCATAATGTAGAGAGTTGAGTTGTTTTACCTCTCAGTGGGATGTTTCTGCATACATTGAGCAAAATGACAAGGTTGCGAAGACCTCAAGAGCTCGGAAAAGTGCGAGATTGGATACAACCTGGACAGCTGTTAGAAATCAAGAAGTGAGTCTTCCGATAAGCTTTTCCTTTAACGTATAAAAGGTAAGGCTCTCCTGCACACGGAGCCACGGCTTAGCGTCTCATCCACTGGATGGCGGGGCCTTTTCAAGCTCATCGATGTCCAGTTTCAAACAGAGCTAGGGTCGGGTTAGAGGCGATAATTCTCAACGTTGGCACATTTTGAAATCGGATCTAGGAACTGCAGATTACGAGATGGAGAAGGCGGGGTTAGCAGCGATAAATCTCAATGTGGGAAGTCGGAAATCGAATCTGAGAACTGCAGATTACGACGTGGGAAGGCGGGGTTAGCATCGATAAATCTCAATGTGGGAAGTCGGAAACCGAATCTGAGAACTGCAGATTACGAGCCAGGTGGGGTTAGCAGCGATAAATCTCAAAGTTGGCTCAGTCGGGATCTAACTTGGGAACTTTATTTTACCAGCTTGGCGCGCAACAGGCTGAACCAAAATCTCTCCACCACGTATAGAAGACACCACAGCTTAACGTTCCGTTAGTTCAGTCAAGGAGTAGTTGGTTAGTTTAGTAGTTTCCAATATTTTCTGTCTGAACGTCGCCTTTTACCAAATACTAATTTTCTAATGGAACTTTTTGTGGAAATTAAAAAAAATTCTTTCGTAAAAATAGTTGAAAAAATATTTACTGTGTGTACGAATTTGCGAAAACGCCCCGTTGGGAACCACCGTATTACATGTACTCCAAAAATTAAAACTGCGTGAAGGTAGAAAGAGAGAAATTTTTGGTACTGTTTGAAGAATCATCTATTGAAGATTTACCAGCAAAGAGAATCGCAAAAAGCGAAGGCTTAAAAAAAGAAAACGTGCATGATGCATCAGCAATCGCAACTGAATTTTTGCTTTGTAAAGAACAAAAAGCTAAAAAGAAATACCAAAAACTTCGATGATGAATCCATAATCGCAACTGAATTTTTGCTTTGTAAAGAACAAAAAACTAAAAAGAAATACCAAAAACCTCGATGATGAATCCATAATCGCAACTGAATTTTTGCTTTGTAAAGAACAAAAAACTAAAAAGAAATACCAAAAACCTCGATGATGAATCCATAATCGCAACTGAATTTTTACTTTGTAAAGAACAAAAAACTAAAAAGAAATACCAAAAACTTCGATGATGAATCCATAATCGCAACTGAATTTTTGCTTTGTAAAGAACAAAAAACTAAAAAGAAATACCAAAAACCTCGATGATGAATCCATAATCGCAACTGAATTTTTGCTTTGTAAAGAACAAAAAGCTAAAAAGAAATAACAAAAACTTCGATGATGAATCCATAATCGCAACTGAATTTTTGCTTTGTAAAGAACAAAAAGCTAAAAAGAAATAACAAAAACTTCGATGATGAATCCATAATCGCAACTGAATTTTTGCTTTGTAAAGAACAAAAAACTAAAAAGAAATACCAAAAACCTCGATGATGAATCCATAATCGCAACTGAATTTTTGCTTTGTAAAGAACAAAAAACTAAAAAGAAATACCAAAAACCTCGATGATGAATCCACAATCGCAACTGAATTTTTGCTTTGTAAAGAACAAAAAGCTAAAAAGAAATAACAAAAACTTCGATGATGAATCCATAATCGCAACTGAATTTTTGCTTTGTAAAGAACAAAAAGCTAAAAAGAAATAACAAAAACTTCGATGATGAATCCATAATCGCAACTAAATTTTTGCTTTGTAAAGAACAAAAAACTAAAAAGAAATACCAAAAACCTCGATGATGAATCCATAATCGCAACTGAATTTTTGCTTTGTAAAGAACAAAAAACTAAAAAGAAATACCAAAAATCTCGATGATGAATCCATAATCGCAACTGAATTTTTGCTTCGTAAAGAACAAAAAACTAAAAAGAAATACCAAAAACCTCGATGATGAATCCATAATCGCAACTGAATTTTTGCTTTGTAAAGAACAAAAAACTAAAAAGAAATACCAAAAACCTCGATGATGAATCCATAATCGCAACTGAATTTTTGCTTTGTAAAGAACAAAAAACTAAAAAGAAATATCAAAAACCTCGATGATGAATCCATAATCGCAACTGAATTTTTGCTTTGTAAACAACAAAAAACTAAAAAGAAATATCAAAAACCTCGATGATGAATCCATAATCGCAACTGAATTTTTGCTTTGTAAAGAACAAAAAACTAAAAAGAAATACCAAAAACCTCGATGATGAATCCATAATCGCAACTGAATTTTTGCTTTGTAAAGAACAAAAAACTGAAAAGAAATATCAAAAACCTCGATGATGAATCCATAATCGCAACTGAATTTTTGCTTTGTAAAGAACAAAAAACTAAAAAGAAATATCAAAAACCTCGATGATGAATCCATAATCGCAACTGAATTTTTGCTTCGTAAAGAACAAAAAACTAAAAAGAAATACCAAAAACCTCGATGATGAATCCATAATCGCAACTGAATTTTTGCTTTGTAAAGAACAAAAAACTAAAAAGAAATACCAAAAACCTCGATGATGAATCCATAATCGCAACTGAATTTTTGCTTTGTAAAGAACAAAAAACTAAAAAGAAATATCAAAAACCTCGATGATGAATCCATAATCGCAACTGAATTTTTGCTTTGTAAAGAACAAAAAGCTAAAAAGAAATAACAAAAACTTCGATGATGAATCCATAATCGCAACTGAATTTTTGCTTTGTAAAGAACAAAAAACTAAAAAGAAATACCAAAAATCTCGATGATGAATCCATAATCGCAACTGAATTTTTGCTTCGTAAAGAACAAAAAACTAAAAAGAAATACCAAAAACCTCGATGATGAATCCATAATCGCAACTGAATTTTTGCTTTGTAAAGAACAAAAAACTGAAAAGAAATACAAAAACCTCGATGATGAATCCATAATCGCAACTGAATTTTTACTTTGTAAAGAACAAAAAACTAAAAAGAAATATCAAAAACCTCGATGATGAATCCATAATCGCAACTGAATTTCTGCTTTGTAAAGAACAAAAAGCTAAAAAGAAATACCAAAAACCTCGATGATGAATCCATAATCGCAACTGAATTTTTGCTTTGTAAAGAACAAAAAACTAAAAAGAAATACCAAAAACCTCGATGATGAATCCATAATCGCAACTGAATTTCTGCTTTGTAAAGAGCCAAAAACTAAAAAGAAATACCAAAAACCTCGATGATGAATCCATAATCGCAACTGAATTTTTGCTTCGTAAAGAACAAAAAACTAAAAAGAAATGCCAAAAACCTCGATGATGAATGCATAATCGCAACTGAATTTCTGCTTTGTAAAGAGCCAAAAACTCAATCTAAAAAAAAACTCAATCTTTTAGACGCGACTGTCCCGGGAGCAAAGATTTCTTTTATCCTCCACATCCTTTTCTGATGTCGCACGCAGACGAGAAAGACATCAAAACGGAATCGCATCATGAAAAGCAAAAAAGAAAATCAACTTGTTGTATGAAGAATAATAGAACTGAAGAAAAGAAAAGAGAAGGAATGGTTACTTATGAAAAGAAAGTCTGAAATGACATTCTTTAAGAATCACGAATCCGAAACGTCTTTGTGGATAACTCTTGAAGCGGAGATAGTATACACATCATCGTTTCGCAACACTCGACAACACCCCTTTCAGTCAAAACTTCAGAAGAGTTATGTCTCTACTGTGCACGTTATTTATTAGAAACATTTTGTGCTTTAATAATATTTCGAGAAAATTTTATTTTCTTCTGGTGACCTGGAAGTTTTATTTTTCATTAATTGTCAATAATTATGTGATGCCCTTGGTGAGGAAAACATTTAGGACAAAAGGTTGCTTTACCTCTGAACAGTGCTTTTTATTGCGAAAATAAGGTAAATGGCCGGGTTGCAACGACCCCAGTGACTCAGAGTTCGCCAGGGGAGTACAGTTGTTGGATAAGTCACCCGTCAAGGCCATTGAACGCATTTTTTAGCATGCACAGGATATGGTTCTTTTGTACACCACTTAGGTGGGGTGTTTTACCTCTCAGAGGCACTTTGCACACAATGGACTAAATGGCCAAGTTACAGTCGCTGGAAAAAAAATTATCCGAACACTATGGATAATTACAGAATACGTGGCAGATACGTGGAAATGCTGGCAACCTTTGTGTCACGTGACACGAAGGTTGCCAGAACACTAATTTCTAAAAAATATCGTTGCCAGATATTTTTTCTAAATTCTGTAATCAACCATAGTGTTCGGATACTTGTTTGAGCGACTGTAGGTGGTCATATTATTTTGATACTAGATCGTGTGGGCTCACTCACGGAAATATTGAGCGTGTGCAGTTGCTGTACATGCTCCAGATATTTTTCCTGAATTCTGTAATCACGTGACATGAAGGTTGCCAGATCACTAATTTCTAAAAAAATCGTTGCCAGATATTTTTTCTGAATTCTGTAATCAACCATAGTGTTCGGATACTTTTTTGATCGACTGTACTTTGCCTTCATTTCTTTTAGTTATTATGGCGATTATTATACTTACTATATATAATTGTTAAATGCATTACTTACTAATAAATGTGAATTACATTTAAAAGTTTAATTCTCCTTGCAATATGCAATATAAGATAATAGAAAATATTTCCTGTTACCGTAATTATTTTGATTTAATAATTCTCTTTAAAATTATGTCCTTCTAAGTTTTATCCTACCAGATGCAAAGGTATTAATATTGCTTTAAAATTTTAAAATATTTGGGTACAGTCGCTTAAAAAAGTATCCGAACGCTATGGTTGATTACAGAATTCAGAAAAAGTACCTGTCAACGATTTTTTTAGAAATTAGTGATCTGGCAACCTTCGTATCACGTGACACGAAGGTTGCCAGATCACTAATTTCTAAACAAATCGTTGACAGATTATTTTTCTGAATTCTGTAATTAACCATAGTATTCTACACGAAGGTTGCCAGATTACTAATTTCTAAAAAAATCGTTGCCAGATATTTTTTCTGAATTCTATAGTTGGTTGATGAATACACTATGGTTATATCATACACTATGGTTATATCATACACTATGGTTGATTACAAATCAACCATAGTGTTCGGATATTTTTTTGAGCGACTGTGCAAGGACCTCTCGGGGTCAGAGAAGTTTGGAAGGAGGGGACCACTAGACAGATAGTAGCTTCCTATCAGTGCCATCCAGGGTGTTCTTCAACGTGCACAGGATATGGCTTTCCAGCACTCAGGGCCATGGCTTAACATTCCATCCTATGGACGGCCGCCTTTCCAAGCATATCGGTGTCTTCTAGACCGAGGGCAGAACGTGGAGTTTTGAAGAGATAAATCGCAACTCCTGACCCAGCTGAGACTCGAATCTGGGAGCTGCAGATTACGAGTCTAGTGCGCTACCGACTGAGCCACCCCTGCCCCCTTTCACACGGGTAACGGTTTAACACCAGGTCCAGATAAAAAAAAAATAAATAAATTGGAAAGAAAGTGATCTGATTGAAGTGGAACAAAAGAGAATGACATTCCAGTCTTTTTTTCCCTCCAGAAATTATTCCCGCCAAAGAGAGCAATATATGTTTCAACCCACACCTATTTAATAATCTTTTTAAAAGTATTTTTAGAAAATATGTGAAATAATGATTGCATTATTTTTTTCTCATTCGTTCCTATTATAAAAATTTTCCAAAGGAGTCTTTCAAGGACATAGAGGGTAATCTAGAGGGTTGGGTTGTTTTACCTCTGAGCTGCACTTTTTTGCACACCATGGGCTAAATGGCCAGGTCACATGGACCCCGAAGGCTCAGAGAAGGTTGGGGGAGGGGACCCACTGGAACAGCTGTTGGGAGACAGATGGTAGCCTCCCGTCAAGGCCATCCAGCGTGTTCTTTAACTTGCACAGGGTACGGCTCTCCCACACACGGGGTTACGGATTAACGTCCCATCCGACGGACTTTCCAAGCCCATCGGTGTCCCCTACTGACCTTGGGCAGGGCGGGGAATTTTGCGGAGATAAATCTCAACGCTGACCCAGCTGGGACTCGAACCTGGGAACTACAGATTACGAGCCTGGTGCGCTACCGACTGAGCCACCCCCGCCCTATGTTCCAATTGATATAACGTGGAGTTCCAATTGATATGACATGGGTTTGTAAATTGATATGACGTGGATTTTTCAATTGATATGACGTGGATGTTTCAATTGATATGAGGTGGATGTTCCAATTTATATGATGTGGATTCTCCAGTTGATATGACGTGGATGTTCCAGTTGATATGACGTGGAGTTCCAATTGATATGACATGGGTTTGTCAATTGATATGACGTGGATTTTTTAATTGATATGACGTGGCTGTTTCAATTGCTATGACGTGGATGTTTTAATTGCTTTGACGTGGATGTTTCAATTGATGTGATGCGGATGTTCCAATTGATATGACGTGGATGTTCCAGTTGATATGACGTGGATGTTTCAATTGATATGACGTGGATGTTTCAATTGATGTGATGCGGATGTTCCAATTGATATGACGTGGATGTTCCAGTTGATATGACATGGGTTTGTCAATTGATATGACGTGGCTGTTTCAATTGATATGACGTGAAGAATGAACGTATGACGTGAAGAATGAACGTATGACTGAAACGTATGACGTGAAGATGAACGTATGAAGTTCCAATTGATATGACATGGGTTTGTCAATTGATATGACGTGGATTTTTTAATTGATATGACGTGGATGTTTCAATTGATATGACGTGGATGTTTCAATTGATATGATGCGTATGTTTCAATTGATATGATGCGGATGTTCCAATTGATATGATGCGGATGTTCCAATTGATATGGCGTGGATGTTCCAATTGATATGACGTGGATGTTCCAATTGATATGACGTGGATGTTCCAATTGATATCACATGGGTTTGTCAATTGATATGACGTGGATTTTTCAATTGATATGACGTGGCTGTTTCAATTGATATGACGTGGATGTTCCAATTGATATGACGTGGATGTTTCATTTGATGTGACGTGGATGTTCCAATTGATATAATGCGGATGTTCCAATTGATATGACGTGGATGTACCAGTTGATACATCAGTTCCAATTGATATGACGTGGATGTTTCAACTGATATGACCTCAAAGGGCTGTGTCCGTTTGGATCTGGAGTATTTCAATTGATATGACGGGGATGTTCCAATTGATATGATGTGGATGTTCCTATTAACCCGAAATAAAATTCCTATTTTCCTGATGCAAAGGTTCTCATTGACTTTTTGAATAAGTTTCCTGATGTGCGCGCTCCCATTGACCTGATGTGCACGTTCCTAATGACCTGATGTGTATATATCGATGATCTAAAAGTTCTTTTTGATATGTTGTGGAAATTTGCCCTGATATGGAGATAATCTTTTCATCGACTTGATGTGGAAATTTTTCTCCTTATGAGTAAGTGTCCATGATATAAAAATTTTCATTGAGCTGCTGTGGAAATTCGCACTTATTGGATGAAAAAAGTTCTAATTGACCTGACAAGAAGTGTTTTCATAGTTTTGATTGATCTAATATGGAATTTCGAAGCAATTCGATGCAATTCCATTACATTTAAGTTCTTGCTGTCAGAAAACGAATTATCCATGATGTAAAAGTACTCATTCACTTGAAGTTCAAGTGTCTATTATATGAAAGTTTATCTGATGCTGAAATCCTCATTGATTTGATGCAGAAGTTTCCATTGATCTGAAGTGAAAATTAACATCGACTCGATGTGGAAATTCAAATGGACCTGCTGTGGAAACTTTCAATGGTCTGTGAAGTATCCATAATGTGAAAGTTCGCATTGATTTGATGTGGAAGCTCCAACTGCTCTGTTATGGAAGTTTCAATTGACTTACTATAAAAGTTTGCATCGATCGGCTACAGAAGTTCTCAATGATGTGTGAAGTATCCCTGATCACTGACTGAATGTGGAAGTGGCCATGATATGAATTTTTTTCATTGATTGAATGAGGAAGTGTCCGCGATATGGAATTTTTCACTATCTGAATGTGGAAGTGCTCATGATGCGGAATTTTTCACTGACCGAATGAGGAAGTGTCCACGAAATGTTTTTTTTTTTCATAGACTGAATATGGAAGTGTCCATGCCATGGAATTTTTCATTGACTGAATGTGGAAGTGGCCATGATATGAATTTTTTTCATTGATTGAATGAGGAAGTGTCCACGATATGGAATTTTTCACTATCTGAATGTGGAAGTGCTCATGATGCGGAATGTTTCACTGACCGAATGAGGAAGTGTCCACCAAATGTTTTTTTTTCATAGACTGAATGTGGAAGTGTCATGCCATGGAATTTTTCATTGACTGAATGTGGAAGTGGCCATGATATGAATTTTTTTCATTGATTGAATGAGGAAGTGTCCGCGATATGGAATTTTTCACTATCTGAATGTGGAAGTGCTCATGATGCGGAATGTTTCACTGACCGAATGAGGAAGTGTCCACCAAATGTTTTTTTTTCATAGACTGAATGTGGAAGTGTCATGCCATGGAATTTTTCATTGACTGAATGTGGAAGTGGCCATGATATGAATTTTTTTCATTGATTGAATGAGGAAGTGTCCGCGATATGGAATTTTTCACTATCTGAATGTGGAAGTGCTCATGATGCGGAATGTTTCACTGACCGAATGAGGAAGTGTCCACCAAATGTTTTTTTTTCATAGACTGAATGTGGAAGTGTCATGCCATGGAATTTTTCATTGACTGAATGTGGAAGTGGCCATGATATGAATTTTTTTCATTGATTGAATGAGGAAGTGTCCGCGATATGGAATTTTTCACTATCTGAATGTGGAAGTGCTCATGATGCGGAATGTTTCACTGACCGAATGAGGAAGTGTCCACCAAATGTTTTTTTTTCATAGACTGAATGTGGAAGTGTCATGCCATGGAATTTTTCATTGACTGAATGTGGAAGTGGCCATGATATGAATTTTTTTCATTGATTGAATGAGGAAGTGTCCGCGATATGGAATTTTTCACTATCTGAATGTGGAAGTGCTCATGATGCGGAATGTTTCACTGACCGAATGAGGAAGTGTCCACCAAATGTTTTTTTTTCATAGACTGAATGTGGAAGTGTCATGCCATGGAATTTTTCATTGACTGAATGTGGAAGTGGCCATGATATGAATTTTTTTCATTGATTGAATGAGGAAGTGTCCGCGATATGGAATTTTTCACTATCTGAATGTGGAAGTGCTCATGATGCGGAATGTTTCACTGACCGAATGAGGAAGTGTCCACCAAATGTTTTTTTTTCATAGACTGAATGTGGAAGTGTCATGCCATGGAATTTTTCATTGACTGAATGTGGAAGTGGCCATGATATGAATTTTTTTCATTGATTGAATGAGGAAGTGTCCGCGATATGGAATTTTTCACTATCTGAATGTGGAAGTGCTCATGATGCGGAATGTTTCACTGACCGAATGAGGAAGTGTCCACCAAATGTTTTTTTTTCATAGACTGAATGTGGAAGTGTCATGCCATGGAATTTTTCATTGACTGAATGTGGAAGTGGCCATGATATGAATTTTTTTCATTGATTGAATGAGGAAGTGTCCGCGATATGGAATTTTTCACTATCTGAATGTGGAAGTGCTCATGATGCGGAATGTTTCACTGACCGAATGAGGAAGTGTCCACCAAATGTTTTTTTTTCATAGACTGAATGTGGAAGTGTCCATGCCATGGAATTTTTCATTGACTGAATGTGGAAGTGGCCATGATAAGAATTTTTTTCATTGATTGCATCAGGAAGTGTCAGCGATATGGAATTTTTCACTATCTGAATGTGGAAGTGCTCATGATGCGGAATTTTTCACTGACCGAATGGGAAAGTGTCCACGAAATGTTTTTTTTTCATAGACTGAATATGGAAGTGTCCATGCCATGGAATTTTTCATTGACTGAATGTGGAAGTGGCCATGATATGAATTTTTTTCATTGATTGAATGAGGAAGTGTCCGCGATATGGAATTTTTCACTGTCTGAATGTGGAAGTGCTCATGATGCGGAATTTTTCACTGACCGAATGAGGAAGTGTCCACGAAATGTTTTTTTTTCATAGACTGAATATGGAAGTGTCCATGCCATGGAATTTTTCACTGACCGAATGAGGAAGTGTCCACGATATGTTTTTTTTTCATAGACTGAATATGGAAATGTCCATGCCATGGAATTTTTCATTGACCGAATGAGGAAGTGTCCACGAAATGTTTTTTTTTTTCATAGACTGAATATGGAAGTGTCCATGCCATGGAATTTTTCCTTGACTGAATGTAGAAGTGGCCATGATATGAATTTTTTTCATTGATTGAATGAGGAAGTGTCCGCGATATGGAATTTTTCACTGTCTGAATGTGGAAGTGCTCATGATGCGGAATTTTTCACTGACCGAATGAGGAAGTGTCCACGAAATGTTTTTTTTTTTCATAGACTGAATATGGAAGTGTCCATGCCATGGAATTTTTCATTGACCGAATGAGGAAGTGTCCACGAAATGTTTTTTTTTTCATAGACTGGATATGGAAATGTCCATGCCATGGAATTTTTCATTGACCGAATGAGGAAGTGTCCACGATATGTTTTTTTTTCATAGACTGAATATGGAAATGTCCATGCCATGGAATTTTTCATTGACCGAATGAGGAAGTGTCCACGATATGTTTTTTTTTCATAGACTGAATATGGAAGTGTCCATGCCATGGAATTTTTCATTGACTGAATGTGGAAGTGGCCATGATATGAATTTTTTTCATTGATTGAATGAGGAAGTGTCCGCGATATGGAATTTTTCACTGTCTGAATGTGGAAGTGCTCATGATGCGGAATGTTTCACTGACCGAATGAGGGAGTGTCCACGATAGGAATTTTTTCATTGGCTGAATATGGAAGTGTCCATGCTAAGAATTTTTCATTGACTGAATGTGGAAGTGTCCACAATATGGAATTTTTCATTACTATATGTTTAAATTTTTATTTACTGTATGTGAAAGTGTCCATGATGAGGAAGTTCCCATTGAAATGAAGTGGAAATTCTTCGACGTTGGAAGAAACAAAGTGATTAAAAAACATAATAAAGGTCCTACATAAGGAAGTGATCTTAGGCAAGGTCACCTTGATATTGAAGGTCTATGACAACTGTTTTCATGATGCCTTGGAGGGAAATTATTCATTAAATTAAGTATAATATTACTGTAAGCTGCTTTAGGATATATCTAATAAATGAATAAAACAATAATTAATAACAGTAATTAAGATAAAAAAATTAGAATATACCAAATAACAGTTTTGCAATTTTTTAATTTGCATTTTTGATGTCACGCGTATTGATGTAAAAATAATATATTTAGTATAATATTCATTTATTATATATATATATAAATAAACGAATATTAATTAAATATACCATTCATTCATATATATAGTATTTTAAAGCAGGTAACTTTAGAATATATATTCTATAACTTCTTGTTTTAGAATATATATGTCACCGGCAAAGTTTGAAATCCGGCATTCTATAGAATGCCTAAAACTAGCCGGCGATGTATGAAACATTTCATATTTCACACATTTCCTAGGCATTCTATAGAATGCCAAAAGGCAAATCGGCAAAGTATAAAATACTCCCGGCAGTGATGTTTAATGTTGCAATGCGAGTCACGTGACTCTCGACGCTCGCCTCAAACAGAGAGCCAGAGCACTCAGTCCAATTCGAATTGACGAGTAAATGTTCCCCTGGGTCCCATATAGGCTCACCCTGATTGCCAGATCCACCAGTCCCTAGTTTCGGTAAAAAAGAGCGCCGTAGTTGGTCACTTTGGACACCAAAAAGACACCCTTCCATTCGGAAAAGCGTCCCCTAGCGTTGTAAGAGTGTAAAAGAGGGTTGCCTCAATAGGGATCCCAAAGTTTGAGAACCCTAGCTTCCATAGAAAGAGAGTTAAGGCCAAAAAACAGATTAAAAAAATCATCAAAAAACGACATATCACAAGCATCTCGGAACTCCCCTGAAATAGATTTGACAAGTAGTAAAGTGAAATACGAGTATCCTAACTCGAATTGCAAACTTCGAATATTCAACACTTTACTGATTCGTTCTCACTTGGCTTTACCTCATTTGGGGCGTTTTTTATAATGCGGACGACAGATTCATTACAGGTTCTGATGTTAATATTTCTGGCGGTAGTTTAGCAATGGTATTTTTCTCTTTTTGTAGAAAAATCCCGTATCTTATATTTTGTACATCTTACATTTTCACATGCATCTTTTCAATAAAAGCCTTTTTCATACTTTGCCGAAATAGTATTTGTCATTCTATATAATGCCTAGGTATTCTATACAATGCCTAGGGAAAGTATGCAATAATTCTCATATTTCATACATTGCATAAAAACGCCGGGTATTCTATAGAATGCCTAGGCATTCTATAGAATGCCGGCTTTTCATACATTGCCGGTAACACATATATTCGAATGAATGATATGTTTAATATAATATTCGTCAATCACACACATATATATATATCCTAAAGCTACCTGCAGTAATATAATTACAAATTTAAAATATTTTCTTCCATCCAGATGTCATCAAGCTTATTTGATGGTGGTATAGTAGTATTTTTCTTACAGATTAACAATTTAAATAATTTTATTTTAAATATTTAATACTAGGCTTTAATTTTCGAATAATAATTATCTAGTTAAAATTGGATTTGAATTTAAAATGAAATGATAATAATTTTAGAGTAATTTATTCTTTAGATTGATTTATTAATCTTGTCTTTTCAGGCCACGCCATGAGGCCTCTGATGCTTTGTGCAATTTTCCTTCTGGCATATGTGGGATACCACAGTGTCCAAGGAGGGGGCCACGGATGGGACTACCGACCCATTAAGGTCATCATCAAAGAACATCCGAAACTCATCACCATTCCCCATTACGTGCCTTGGCCGAAACCAGTACCAGTGCCCAAACACGTCCCAGTACTGAAACCATTGCCTATAGCTAAGCCAGTACCTGTTCCCAAAGTCGTTCCAGTAGTTAAACACATCCACAAGGTTGTGCCAGTGCCGAAAGTGATTCATATTCACAAGGCCGTTCCAGTTCCCAAGCCCTACCCGATTCCAAAGGTGGTGAAAGTGCCAAAGCCTTACATCGTCCATGTACCGAAGCATGTGCCAGTGCCGAAGCCTGTTCCAGTGCCAATAGCCGTCAAGATTCCAAAACCTTACGTGGTGCCAGTGCATAAATCAGTGCCTATTCCCGTACCCAAACACGTACCCGTCAAAGTTGAAGTTATCAGAGTGAAGCCTTTGGTCATCAAGAAACCAGTGCCCATATTGTAAGTAAAAAAAAAAAAATAATTAATGGATGCATTATGTAAAAGAAGTACTTTATTTAATTCATTACACACGGAAAGCCTTTGGAATGTTATTTAGGGCTTAGTTTCTGTTATATGCTAACGTGTTGCTATCTTGAAATCTATGGCTTTGGGTTGGGTTGTTTTACCTCTGAGCGGCACTTTTTTGCACACCATGGGCTAAATGGCCAGGTCACATGGACCCCGAGGCTCAGAGAAGGTTGGGGGAGGGGACCCACTGGAACAGCTGTTGGGAGACAGATGGTATCCTCCCGTCAAGGCCATCCAGCGTGTTCTTTAACGTGCACAGGGTATGGTTCTCCCGCACACGGGGCCACGGCTTAACGTCCCATCCGACGGACGGCGGCATTTCCAAGCCCATCGGTGTCCCCTACTGACCGTGGGCAGGGCGGGGGAATTTTGCGGAGATAAATCTCAACGCTGACCCAGCTGGGACTCGAACCTGGGAACTACAGATTACGAGCCTGGCGCGCTACCGACTGAACCACCCCCGTCCCTGAAATCTATGGCATAAACGGATTTATGTTTGTATTAATCCTTTATATTAGGCACACTTAAAGATATGCATGCTATTGTCGTACAGTCGGTCAAAAAAGTATCCGAACGCTATGGTTGATTACAGAATTCAGGAAATATATCTGGCATCGATTTGTTTAGAAATTAGTTATCTGGCTACCTTCGTGTACAATACACAAAGGTTGCCAGATCATTAATTTCTGAAAAAATCGTTGCCATATATTTTTTCTGAATTCTTTAATCAACCATAGCGTTCGGATACTTTTTTGAGCGACTGTACCATAGGTATGTCCTTTTCTACCCCTGGGGCGGGGGGTGGCTCAGTCGGTAGCGCGCCAAGCTCGTAATCTGTAGTACCCAGGTTCGAGTCCCTGCTGGGTCAGCGTTGAGATTTATCTCCGCAAAACTCTCCGCCCTGCCCATGATCAATAGGGGGCACCGATGGGCTTGGAAAGGCCGCCGTCCGTCGGATGGGACGTTAATCCGTGGTCCAGTGTGCGGGAGAGCCATCCCTGTGCACGTTAAAGAACACGCTGGATGGCCTTGACGGGAGGCTACCATCTGTCTCCCAACAGCTGTTCCAGTGGGTCCCCTCCCCCAACCTTCTCTGAGCCTTCGGGGTCCTTGTGACCTAGCCATTTAGCCCATGGTGTGCAAAAAAGTGCCGCTTAGAGGTAAAACAACCCAACCTTTTCTACCCAAACCGAGAACACACTTGCAAAACCTAATCTAGGTTTCTCAATGTGGGGTACGCGGTAAAAATTTTTGGGGTATGCCGTGAGGGCTCAAAAGTTGCTAGATCTAATAACAAAGTAAAAATAACCATTGTTATACTACAACTATAGTTTTATCTATCTATGCAAGGGGTACGCCAGTTACACATACATTTCCAGGGGGTACTTAAAGCACAATAGTTTGAGAACCACTGCTCTAAACAATAGTTGGTATACCCAAAGCATGACAGCTTTCCAATAAAAAATAAATTAACAATATGATATCAATTTTATTAAAACTTAAGTAGTAGTTTAAGTTTCTTTTCGAAAGAGTATAAAATAAAATACGTTGTTTATTACTATTATATTAATAAATTGAAACAATTTAATTTTTTTAAATAAATAACTGTTGGTAAAATTTTAAAACTAAACTTTATTCAAAATACAAATTTGGCGTATGATATCTGATATCTTGAATTAATTTTATGAGTTCCAAGTCTAGGGCTTATATCTCGAAGTCTAAAATAATGTCTGATTGGCAATAACAAATGTTAAAACACATAAACCCCAAAGGGGCCACAAGGGCAAAACAAATTTGTTAAAAAAGCACAACTAAAAGTAAAACAATCGAGAGTCAAACACCAATATCTTTGGACGCCTGAACCGGTAGGTTGTGGGTTGTTTTACCTCTGAGCGGCATTTTTTTGCACACCATGGGCTAAATGGCCAGGTCACATGGACCCCGAAGGCTCAGAGAAGGTTGGGGGAGGGGACCCACTGGAACAGCTGTTGGGAGACAGATGGTAGCCTCCCGTTGGTTGGGTTGGGTTGTTTTACCTCTGAGCGGCACTTTTTTGCACACCATGGGCTAAATGGCCAGGTCACATGGACCCCGAAGGCTCAGAGAAGGTTGGGGGAGGGGACCCACTGGAACAGCTGTTGGGAGACAGATGGTAGCCTCCCGTCAAGGCCATCCAGCGTGTTCTTTAACGTGCACAGGGTATGGCTCTCCCGCACACGGGGGCCACGGCTTAACGTCCCATCCGACGGACGGCGGCCTTTCCAAGCCCATCGGTGTCCCCTACTGATCGTGGACAGGGCGGGGAATTTTGTGGAGATAAATCTCAACGTTGACCCAGCTGGGACTCGAACCTGGGAACTACAGATTACGAGCCTGGCGCGCTACCGACTGAACCACCCCGCCCCCCTGAACCGGTAAAAAACCAAGGGATCGTAATACATCAAGGATCTTTAGTCCGGTCATTTAAACATCCAAGAGATATGCAACAAAATCAAAAGCTTGGACACCTACTGATATTATCTCAGTCCAATCCTTAGCCATCTTAAATTTAAGACAAAATGTTTTAACTTTGAGCAATATATTACCCAAATTCAATTTCTTGAATTCCAGAATATCTTTAACTTCCTTAGCAAAGTCAAACTTTTTCCTCCTCATTTGCTTTGCTCTTTTTAGTTGGTACATTCACTGTGGCCTTCCCTTTGCCTGAAGGCTGAGTAATTGGTGGAGCAATGTTAGATTTTCCTGGAATCTCTTCAGGAAGTCTGGTAGCTTGTGCGTAGGTCTTATTGGGTTGTACATACTGGGGTACTTTATTTTTACCCTTCGTGGGTTTTTCCAAAGGTACTCCCTTATTGGGAGGGGCGGGGGTGGCTCAGTCGGTAGCGCGCCAGGCTCGTAATCTGTAGTTCCCAGGTTCGAGTCCCAGCTGGGTCAGCGTTGAGATTTATCTCCGCAAAAATTCCCCGTCCTGCCCACGGTCAGTAGGGGACACCGATGGGCTTGGAAAGGCCGCCGTCCGTCGGATGGCACGTTAAGCCGTGGTCCCGTGTATGAGAGACATACCCTGTGCACGTTAAAGAACACGCTGGATGGCCTTGACGGGAGGCTACCATCTGTCTCCCAACAGCTGTTCCAGTGGGTCCCCTCCCCCAACCTTCTCTCTCTGAGCCTTCGAGGTCCATGTGACCTGGCCATTTAGCCCATGGTGTGCAAAAAAGTGCCGCTCAGAGGTAAAACAAGAACAACAACCCTTATTGGGAAGTTTGGGAGAGAGTTCACAGCCTCTGTAATTGGCCGTGTGCTCTTTCCCGCAGTTAGCACAGGTCGCTGGACCATCCTTGTGTGTCCTGGAACACGTAGTAGTAAGATGGTTGCCAGCGCATTTGACACCTCTGGAGGCATTGAAGCAGTCAGTCAGCCAAAAAAATCTCTAGACTACCGGAAACTCGGGGCTTTTCGTCCCTCCCTTCCAGATCGTCAAGAATGGAGCAATTGTCTAAAAGCAAGACCTCACCTTAGTTCAAAGTTCCTTTAAATTCTTTCGAAAACATCACAATTATGTAGAAATTTCAAAGTTTCTTGAAAGCAAAATCTTCTTAAAGAAGGTTCTTCTTGGCCTAATAGACTTTTAAGACTCAATTCAGTAATACAGTGGACCCCCGATATAACGCGCATGTCGGGCGGGAAACAACACCCGCGTTATAAGGTGGATCGCGTTATACCGAGCGGCGCGGTGGCGACACAATAAATTTCACACTGTAAGCTTTTCTTTTACTCATCATGCATACAATAATTAAACACTATTCAAAATACATGCAGGAACTCAATACATACACAATTACTCAATACGCAGTAACAATAAAATGCGATACTCACTAACGCCGCACGGACCTGTATAAACATGTTTGAACTTATCGCGAACATCGCCCGCGCTATAACCGAGTGCGCGGTATAGCGAGCAGCGCTATAACGAAGGTCCACTGTACTATTTCTTTTTAGACTGTTTATTAATTCTCTCCTTTGATTTTCATATTCTTCACAATTAAGGAGCACATGTGATAATTTCTTTTACATTGCAATGAACACAGTTCGGAGAATTTATTTATTTTTAAAACGGTAGTTTCAATTCATTAGTATAATCCTGAAAAACAACTTTTTGCCTTAAATTCCTTTTAAATTAAAAACTTGAGTTTAATTTTAAGGAAAATTAAATCACAAATAATTACTCTTATTAACTCTTATTCAGAAATCACTAGTCTCTCACGTGACTATTCGCTACGGGTTGGGTTGTGGGTTGTTTTACCTCTGAGCGGCACTTTTTTGCACACCATGGGCTAAATGGCCAGGTCACATGGACCCCGAAGGCTCAGAGAAGGTTGGGGGAGGGGACCCACTGGAACAGCTGTTGGGAGACAGATGGTAGACTCCCGTCAAGGCCATCCAGCGTGTTCTTTAACGTGCACAGGGTATGTCTCTCCCGTACACGGGGCCACGGCTTAACGTCCCATCCGACGGACGGCGGCCTTTCCAAGCCCATCGGTGTCCCCTACTGACCGTGGGCAGGGCGGGGAATTTTGCGCATTTCGCTACGGAACTGTAATCATTTGCATATCTTAGCGAGCACAATAGTTGGAGCGATTTGCATAGCCTTACCTCCCCTCCTTCGAGGTGTTGCATTTTTTATATGTTGTAGTAATATATTTCAAGCCATTAACCAAAAATAAGTGTATATTTTAGAATTGGATTCTTTATCTCTGAATGGCAGTTTCTTGCACACAATGGGCTAAATGACGATGTCACAAGGGCCTCAAGAAGGTTGGGGGAGGGGACCCACTGGAACAGCTGTTGGGAGACAGATGATAGCCTCCCATCAAATGGGGCGGGGGGGGGGGGGCTTATTCGGTAGCGCGCCAGGCTCGTAATCTGTAGTTTCCAGGTTCGAGTCCCAGCTGGGTCAGCGTTGAGATTTATCTCCGCAAAATTCCCCGCCCTGTCCACGGTCAGTAGGGGACACCGATGGGCTTGGAAAGGCCACCGTCCGTCGGATGGGACGTTAAGCCGTGGCCCCGTGTGCGGGAGAGCCATACCCTGTGCACGTTAAAGAACACGCTGGATGGTCTTGACGGGAGGCTACCATCCGTCTCCCAACAGCTGTTCCTGTGGGTCCCCTCCCCCAACCTTTTCTGAGCCTTCGGGGTCCATGTGACCTGGCCATTTAGCCCATGGTGTGCAAAAAAGTGCCGCTCAGAGGTAAAACAACCCAACCCAAGCCTCCCATCAAGGCCATCCGGTGTGTTCTTTAACATGCACAGAGTATGACTCTCCCGTACACGGGACCAAGGCATATCGTCCTAAAATGTTCAGTTTCTACGAAAACTAAACTAATAAATAATATGCTAGTTAAAAATTTAAAAAAATCTAAATTTATTTTAATGATCGAGTAAGTTTCAATTTCGTTTTACTTCATTTCCAGAGGGGTGGAAATGGCGCAGTCGCCAGCCTGCCAGGCTCGTAATCTGTATTTTCCAGGTTCGATTCCCACTTGGGCCAACGTTCAGATTTATCTCTTCAAAGCTCTCAACTCTACCCTCTATCAGTAAGGAGGTCCTTACTGATAGAGGTCCTTATCTCCGTCCTTCGGATGGAAAGTTAAGCCATGGCCCCGTGTGTGTGAGAATCATACCCTGCGCACGTTAAAGAACACACTGGATGGCCTCGAAGAGACGCTTCCACCTGTCTCCTAACAGCTGTCCAGCGGGTCCTCTTTCTACAAACTTCTTTGAGCCCTTGGGGTCCTTGTGACCTGGCCATTTAGACCATTGTTTAAAAAAAAGTGGCTTTCATAAGTGAAACAACCCAACTTGGTTCAGTAGATAGCACACCAGATTCGTAATCTGCAGTTCCCAGGTTCGAGTCCCACCTTGGCCAGTGCTAAGATTTATCTTTGCGTCGTGCTCTCACTCAGTAGAGGACACCGATGGGTTTTGAAAGGTCGCTGTCAGTCGGATGGGGCGTTAAGTCGTGACCTTGTGCAAGTCGAAGAACACGCTAGATGGTCTTGACGAGAGGCTTTTCCATCTGTCTTCCAATAGCTGTTCCAGTGGTGATTTTTTGTATAATGGGATGTGTTTTTTTTTTTTTTTTGTTTAGAATTGTCACACCAAAAACAAAACACATCCCATTATACAAAAAATCACCACTAACTTTTTCAATAATTCCACTATTGACACAAACCAAATTCAAAATTTAACAGAAATCATTCTACAAAACCTAAGTGGAGATTATTTCCCTAATTTTCCACCTTGGACAAGCTGCCCCCCAATCATCTCATTAGACATACCTGGAATAACAAAAAAACATAATTTAAACACAGACCAACTCCTAACATTAACAATCTCATACATGGACAACACATACAAACAACACATAAAAATTTTCACTGATGGCTCATACAACGAAAACACTAAAACATCATCAGGAGCATTTACATGTCCACACTATAATACATCCAACTCTTTTAAATTTAGCCAACAAACCTCAATTATAATAGCCGAAAGTTCAGCTATCATCTTAGCAATAAACTGGGCATTAAAATTCCATAACTCCTACATAGTTATCTTATCTGATTGTAAATCTGCAATACAATTACTTAACACAAATCCCTACAAATCCAAATATTCCATTCTTTTAAATGATATTAACATCCTAATATTTAAACATCTCTCACAACACAATTTCATATATATACAATGGATACCCTCACACACAGGCATTGCAGGCAATGATGAAGCTGATTTACTAGCTAAACAGGCACAAAACAATACAAACATCATAGCTACTCCCTTCTTCATAAACAAAAAAACAAAATACTTCTTTTTAATGAAACACAACAATACTTTCAAACAAATGCAATAAATTCCCATAGATTCCTCATATGCAATAAAATCCAAAAATTCAATGATTTTGGCCTTAAAAAAGATGAAATTAGCCTAATCTCAAAAATTAAAACAAATTGGGCCCTAACAAACACTACACTATACACTTACAAAAGGATATCTTCACCAAACTGCAATTCATGTAATACCCCTCAAACCTTAGAACACATAATTTTTAAATGCCAATTATTCACAACACAAAGAAGGACCTACTTTGATAAATTATTAAAACACAACATTACACCTAATACCTTCTCATCAATATTACACCACAACAATGCAATCACTAACAAAAAAATCCTAAAACTCCTTATAAAATTTTTTAAAGAATGTGATCTTTTTAATAATATTTAAATACTCAATTAAAACAACTCAAGCAACATGAAGATAACTCTCTCACAAAAACAACTATGTATATCACCTATACAACATGAAGATAACTCTCTCACAAAAACAACTATGTATATCACCTATACAACATGAAGAATAAACAATAAACTACTCCTGTGAAATGACCTCACTCACAACAACATGAAGAAAACATAACAAATATATAAAAATACACAAAAATACACACATGCCCAAACTGAGTTTTTTTTTTTTTTTTTTCAATTTAACAAGTCCTGAATGAGTCAGAATAGCACGACTATTCTGGAAATATTCAATTTGGCGAGAAGTGTCATCATCATCATCATCCTCCCAACATTCTCTGCGGCCTCAGGGTCCTTGTGACCTGGCCATTTATTCCACTGTGTGTAAAAGAGTGACCCGTCCCTGTGGGTGAAGCAAGTTGGATGAAGTTCAGGGTTGGATGAACATGTACTCAGTTCTATCAAATCACGATATCCGACATCCGATGGGGCGGAAGTGGCTGAAGCGGTTGCGTGCCACGCTCGTAATCTGCATTTCCCAGGTTCGGGTCCCAGCTGGATCAGCATTGAGACTTATCTCTGAAAAACTCCCCACCTGCCCACGGTCAGTAGGGAACACCAATGGGCTTGGACAGCTACCGTCCGTTCTATTGGACGTTAAGCCTTGGTCCCGTGTGTGGTACAGCCATAACCTGTGCACATTAAAGAACACGCTGGATGGCCTTAATGGGAGGCTACCAGCTCTCTCCCAACAGTTGTTCCAGTGGGTCCTCTCCCCCAACATTTTCTGAGCCCTTGGGGTCCTTGTAACCTGGCCATTTTACCCTCTGTGTGCAAAAAAGTACCGCTCAGAGGTAAAACAACCTAACCTTAATTTGTTTTAAAACCCTTCATTAGTTATATTTATGGGGCGGAGGTGGCTCAGTCGGTAGCGCGCCAGGCTCGTAATCTGTAGTTCCCAGGTTCGAGTCCCAGCTGGGTCAGCGTTGAGATTTATCTCCGCAAAATTCCCCGCCCTGCCCACGGTCAGTAGGGGACACCGATGGGCTTGGAAAGGCCGCCGTCCATCGGATGGGACGTTAAGCCGTGGCCCCGTGTGTGGGAGAGCCATACCCTGTGCACGTTAAAGAACACGCTGGATGGCCTTGACGGGAGGCTACCATCTCTCTCCCAACAGTTGTTCCAGTGGGTCCTCTCCCCCAACATTTTCTGAGCCCTTGGGGTCCTTGTAACCTGGCTATTTTAGCCCTCTGTGTGCAAAAAAGTGATGCTCAGAGGTAAAACTACCTAACCTTAATTTGTTTTAAAACCCTTCATTAGTTATATTTACTTAAATCGCTGAATGTTGATTTATCAAGGCAGCTACGGTCATTCTCAACATTTTTTCTAAAAGAAATATTCCCGTAATCTTTCCTTCAAATTCCGATGTATCATTATGCATTTCGCCTATTTCAAAATGACCCTTTTCACCTTGACTATTTTTCGGCCAAGTTCATTAGGGCCAGCCTCTACTGGCAAGAGAGGTTAAACTTTCCGGGCAAGTTTTTCTTTCCTTGACGGGCTTTAAGACTAACCTTTGACCTCTGTGGATTGCCAGTCATCCCAGTTACCTTCTTCACTTAGTTGGAATTACCGGGTCCCAGTTTTCTGAGCGACACAGAAATGTGAAATTATTCGTGAAAAAAAAAAACTTCGAAATTTCCACTTAGCGTTTCCTCTGGACGACGAAATAATTCACGTCCCACTTCTCAGGTTCATGGCTTATGTGTTAGAAGGCATTCATTTTGCTCAGGAAGGACAGCTGAAAATGTGCCAGGAAATTCGCCGTGTCGAGTAAGGCTTGGGTTGGGTTGTTTCACCTCTGAGTGGCACTTTTTTGCACACCATGGGCTAAATGGCCAGGTCACATGGACCCCGTAGGCTCAGAGAAGGTTGGGAGAGGGGACCCACTGGAACAGCTGTTGGGTGACAGATGGTAGCCTCCCGTCAAGGCCATGCAGCGTGTTCTTTAACGTGCACAGGGTATGGTTCTCCCGCACACGGAGCCACGGCTTAACGTCCCATCCGACGGACGGCGGTCTTTCCAAGCCCATCGGTGTCCCCTACTAACCGTGGGCAGGGCGGGAATTTTGCGGAAATAAATCTCAACGCTGACCCAGCTGGGACTCGAACCTGGGAACTACAGATTACAAGCCTGGCGCGCTACCGACTGAGCCACCCCCGCCCCCGGGAGACAAATAGTTGGGTTGGGTTGTTTTAACTCTGAGTGGCACTTTTTTACACACAATGGTCTAAATGGTCAGGTCACACGGACTCCAACGCCTCAGAGAAGGCTGGAGAAGTGGATCCACTGGAACAGCTGTTGGGAGAAAGATGGTAGCCACCCGTCAAGGACATTCAGTGTGTTCTTTTACGTGCACAGGGTATGGCCAGTGGGCTTGGAAATACTGTCGTCCGTCGGTTGTTACTTTAAGCTGTGACTCCGTGTGGGGGAGAGTCATACCCTGCGCACGTTGAACAACACGCTGGATGTCCTTGACGGGAGGCTATCATCTGTCTCCCAACAACTGTTCCAGTGGGTCCCCTCCCCCAATCTTCTCTGAGCCTTCGGGGTTTTTGTGACCTAGCCATTTATTCAATTGTGTGCAAAAACGTGCGATCAGAGATAAACCAACCCAACCGTTTAGACACCATTTTTCCCATTTCTGACTCATGCAGATCATGGGTAGATCCAACTTTGACCACTGGTTGACCTTTAACCCCAAGTCAGGTCTCAGATTTCGTAAATTTTCCGAGATCGACTTTGACGTTACCTCAATTTGCTAGAGACGTTCTCGGGAGCTTTATACAGCAGTTCTAGCATAGAGTACTCACTGTGAAAAGATGGTAGGAACCATTGAATTATTCAAGGGCTTGTTTATGGTTTCAACGTACTGCAAATAAAAAAATAAAATAAAAAAAACCCTCAAGCAGCTGCTTGCCACAGGGCTCTAGCATAAAGTGCTCACTGTGAAAAGATGGTAGGAACCATTGAATTATTCAAGGACTTGTTTATGGTTTCAACGTACTGCAAATAAAAAAAAAATAAAATACCCCCTCAAGCAGCTGCTTGCCACAGGGCTCTAGCATAAAGTACTCACTGTGAAAAGATGGTAGGAACCAATGAATTATTCAAGGACTTGTTTATGGTTTCAACGTACTGCAAATAAAAAAAAATGCCCCTCAAGCAGCTGCTTGCCATAGGGCTCTAGCATAAAGTACTCACTGTGAAAAGATGGTAGGAACCATTGAATTATTCAAGGGCTTGTTTATTGTTTCAACGTACTGCAAAAAAAAAAATACCCCCTCAAGCAGCTGCTTGCCACAGGGCTCTAGCGTAAAGTACTCACTGTGAAAAGATGGTAGGAACCATTGAATTATTCAAGGACTTGTTTATGGTTTCAACGTACTGCAAATAAAAAAAAAATAAAATACTCCATCAAGCAGCTGCTTGCCACAGGGTTAACTATAATTAATTTACGAGTCTGTGACTTTCGATTTAGTTCATTTTTCAAGAAATATTTTTTTTCCTTATAAATTAAAAAGTCTCTCAAGCAGCTGCTTGTCACAGAGGTGTGCCAGGAGCCTGCCAGTTTAGTACGCCGTAGCAGAAGGTCTACGAGCATGGTGGCACCTCAGCAGAAAGACAACACCAACGTCTATGACTCACACGTGGCTCGAACCCAGGTCCCTGAGATCAGTAGCCAAGCGAGCTAATCACTCGGCCATTATTGGAAATCGGAATATTTTTCTCAGCTCGCTAAACTTATTTCTTTCATCGTTCTTATTTGGAAGTAACCCAATGTTTCGGGGGTGGGGATGGCTCAGTTCGTAGCGTGGCAGGCTCGTAATCTGCAGTTCCCAGGTTCGAGTCCCAGCTGGGTCAGCGTTGAGATTTATCTCCGCAAAACTCCCCGCCTTATCCACGGTCAGTAGGGGACACCGATGGGCTTGAAAAGGTCGCCGTCCATCGTATGGGACGTTAAGCTGCGGCCCTGTGTGCGGGAGAGCCATACCATGTGCACATTAAAGAACACACTGAATGGCCTTGACGGGAGTCTACCAACTGTCTCCCAACAGCTGTTCCAGTGGGTCCCCTCCCCTAACCTTTTCTGAGCCCTCGGGGTCTTTATGACCTGGCCATTTAGCCCATGGTGTGCGAAAAAGTGCCGCTCAGAGGTAAAACAACCCAAGCCAATGTTACGTTTTCCAGCACGTGGTTTAAGAATAGAGAGAAAATGTTTTTCATTTCGTAACCTAGTGGCCGTAAAATCTCCCGCTGATTGGCAATCAGGGCGGATGGTACAGTCGCTCAAAAAAGTATCCGAACACTATGGTTGATTACAGAATTCAGAAAAAATATCTATTAATGCTTTTTAAGTTAAAAGATATGAATTTTCGAGGATTTAATGTTTATTATAATTTTAAAAAGATGTTTAAATAAAAACAAGATAAAAAAAAATGTTTAAATAAAAACAAGACAAAAAGACGTTTAAATAAAAACAAGATAAAAAAAAAAAGATGTTTAAATAAAAACAAGATAAAAAAGATGTTTAAATAAAAACAATATAAAAAAAAAATAAATACCCCCTCAAGCAGCTGCTTGCCACAGAGGTCTGACAGGAGCCTGTCAGTTTATATGCCACAGTAGGAGATCTGAGAGGATGGCAGGACCTCAGCAGAAAAACGACACACACATCCATGCCTCGAACCCAGGTCCCTTAGATCAGTAGCCAAGCGCGCTAACCACTCGGCCATGGGACGGCTTAAAAAAAAAACAATATATATATATATAAAAAGATGTTTTTATAAAAGTTTATGAATCAAGACGACTCAAATGTTTTTAAAAGAATTTTTTCTCCTCAATCTTTACGCGACAGCCACTGATTATGTATGCCATCCTAGGGTGATAGCACTGACCGTTAGTAATTCATCCTTCTTCTGACCTTAGCTAAGGAGGAAGATGCTGGGGATTCTCGTAACTATGCCAACGAGCTTCTCTGTTCCACCTCTTGGCCAAGTCCCCATTTCAAGCTCTGATAACTACAGAGTGACCAGCTCCACGACTTGTTGTTACAGGAGGGTGTAATTATCAGCCGGCATAAAAGAACTCGTCTGGGCTTTGACCTTGCGTTTGAGGTCTTCCATTGTCGACCGTTGCTGCTGCGTAACGTAGCAGACGGATCTAAACAAGATGTTCCAACAATGGCGTCCCATTGTGTTCAAAGGGGAGCGCTTTTCGGGAACGAGGTTCAGTTCATCAGTCGAATTTTTGAAGGCCTCTTCCAGTTGGTTAATCAGTTGCGTCGATGATGTGCGTTGAGGCATCACTGATATCGAAAATTCATTCGGACCATGAGTCAGAACTTATTGCTTTCAATTTTATAAGCCTGGTTTCTGTTTTAAAATGCTCCTAAGCCTTAACAGGAATTGTAGCAGGATCCTGGATGATGATCGATCAGGTGGGGGGTGCTCCCATTTTTTTAGAATAATTATACTTTCTCGGAAGTTTCTCAGTTTAATTGTCTTGGATTGGATTGTTGTACCTCTGAGGGGGACTTTTTCACACACGATGGACCAAATGGCCAGGTCACAAGGACCCCAAGGGTTCAGAGAAGGTTGTGAAAAGGATTTATGAAAAGGACTAGTGTTAGAAAACAGATGGAAGCCTTCCATGAAGGTCATCCAGTGTGTTCTTGCACAGGATATGGCTCTCCCTCACACGGACCATGGCTTAACGTGCACAGGATATGGCTCTCCCTCACACGGATCATGGCTTAACGGACACAGGATATGGCTCTCCCTCACACGGACCATTGCTTAACGTGCACAGGATATGATTCGCCCTCACACGGTCCATGGCTAAATGTGCACAGGATATGGCTCTCCCTCACACGGACCATAGCTTAACGTACACAGGATATGGCTCTCCCTCACACGGACCATGGCTTAACGTACACAGGATATGGCTCTCCCTCACACGGACCATGGCTTAACGTGCACAGGATATGACTCTCCCTCACACGGACCATGGCTTAACGTGCACAAGATATGGCTCTCCCTCACACGGACCATGGCTTAACGTGCATAGGATATGGCTCTCCCTCACACGGACCATGGCTTAACGTGCATAGGATATGGCTCTCTCTCACACGGACCATGGCTTAACGTGCACAAGATATGGCTCTCCCTCACACGGACCATGGCTTAACGTGCACAGGATATGGCTCTGCCTCACACGGACCATGGCTTAACGTGAACAGGATATGGCTCTCCCTCACACGGACCATGGCTTAACGTGAACAGGATATGGCTATCCCTCACGCGGACCATGGCTTAAAGTGCACAGGATATGGCTCTCCCTCACACGGACCATGGCTTAACGTCCCATCAGACGGATGGCGACCTTTCCAAACCCATCGATACCCTTTACTGACCGAGGGCAGAACGGGGAGATTTGCAGAGATAAATCTCAAAGCTGGCTCATGTGGAACTCGAACCTGAGAACTGCGGATTACTAACCTGGCGCGCTACTAACTGAGCCAACACCTCCTCACATTGCAGTGATTTTTATTACTACTTTTTTTTTGCTTTTATTCTCTTGCTATTGATGACTCTGGATGAAATTGAACAGTAAAACTTTTATTTGCAAATTAGCAACAATTATAAAAAGAAGGACAGTCCAGTGTAAGAGAGTTTTATATATATAGTATATATATCTGAATGCTTGAATATAGTCATGGCTAAAATTTAAAATTTCTTTTTGCTTTTATCTGTCTATACTTGGAGCCCAGGCTTGTTTAAAAGCTCAAGCTATAAATTAAATTAAAACTTTCTGAGACAATTATGCTTTTTAATTAATGCACAAACAAGGTTGGGGTGTTTTACCTCTGAGCGGCACTTTTTTGCACACCATGGGCTAAATGGCCAAGTCACATGAACCCCGAAAGCTCAGAGAAGGTTGTGGGAGGGGACCCACTAGAACAGCTGTTGGGAGACAGATGGTAGCCTCCAGTCAAGGCCATCCAGCACAAGTATGGCTATCCCGCACACGATGCCACGGCTTAACGTCCCATCCGACGGACGGCGGCCTTTCCAAGCCCATCGGTGTCCCCTACTGACCGTAGGCAGGGCGGGGGAATTTTGCGGAGATAAATCTCAACGCTGACCCAGCTGGGACTCGAACCTGGGAACTACAGATTACGAGCCTGGCGCGCTACCGACTGAACCACCCCCGCCCCAATGCATAAACAAGTGATTACATAAAAAATTCACAAAATTGATCTATTTTCTTATATAAAAATTGTAGAAATCTTTCCGTGTCAAATTAAACACTTTCCAAAAAATAACTGCAATTCCATTTTCACGAATAGAGAATTTGCTCATCCGAACAAATGTCTGGCATCTGGCCACTATTTGCAAATTCTGCGCTATTAAAATAATAAATATTCCCCTTCAAGCAGCTGCTTGCCACAGAGGTCTGACAGGTTATTGTGCCAAAGTAGAAAGTCTGTGAGGATGGCAGGACCTCAGCAGGAAAACGACACAAACAGCCATGCCTTACCCGGGGCTCGAACCCAGGTTCCTTAAATCAGCAGCCCAGCGTGCTAACCACTCGGCCATGCGCTATTACCTGGCAATAGTAAGCATAGGCTACTATTTGAGCCCCGACTTTTAATATGTCATATATATGTGGTATATCTTTTTTTTTTGGATAGCCATCTTATGGAGGGAGGCGGTGGGTGGCTCAGTCGGTAGCGCGCCAGGCTCGTAATCTATAGTTCCCAGGTTCGAGTCCCAGCTGGGTCAACGTTGAGATCCATCTCCGCAAAATTCCTCGCCCTGCTCACGGTCAGTAGGGGACACCGATGGGCTTTGAAAGGCCGCCGTCCGTCGGATGGGACGTTAAGCCGTGGCCCCGTGTGCGGGAGAGCCATACCCTGTGCACGTTAAAGAACACGCTGGATGGCCTTGACGGGAGGCTACCATCTGTTTCCCAACAGCTGCTCCAGTGGGTCTCCTCCCCCAACCTTCTCTGAGCCTTCGGGGTCCATGTGACCTGGCCATTTAGCCCATTGTGTGCAAAAAAGTGCCGCTCAGAGGTAAAACAACAACCTTAAAAAAAATCAAAATTAGCTTGACTACAACTCCATGCATTGTGAGAAACCTGACATCTTAAGGGTTAATTGAATCACTTATATCAATTAATTAATATAATAATATAGTAATTAATATAATACATATAATATAAAATTAATTAATACAGTAATAAAATAATTAATATAATAATTATTCATACCTCATTTGAGTTATATGTAAAGCCTCTTCTATCAGAGCATTTTTTTAATTTCTCAACTTTTTCTCTTATTTTCATCCCTATTGTGATTCTTATTACTTAAATACATACATTTTACCCATGTTCTGTTGTTAAAAAAATTATTACCGTAATTTAAATAGTTCAGAAATTAATATTAAATTGATTTATTGGTCAAGTAGCAAAATCTAAGTAACACGTTCGCTTCTTTCATTCCAGATACCATGAGAAGAAACATGGGTGGTGACGTCATCTACGGATTCTTCTGAAGTGAATGGACTATCGAAAAGCAGGTGGCCCTTTTAATGAATAAAACAGAGCATGAATGGTCAACAACCACATGTACAGAGTAACAAAACCCGCATAATTTCCTCTTTGACAGAAATGACCGTAACAGATTTATTCTTCGGGCCTACCTATCCTCTGTATATGCAAATTTTGTACAAAGCCGATATCTGTATATTTTTTTAAACCTCGAGTTCTTCTCTTATATTTCTCTTCGCGTGCCCTATAGTGAGGGGGCAAGCAAATGGGGGTTGTAAATGTATCTGATTGGGTGCTAAGCACTCTCTTCACTTTCTCAAGATTTTTGGAAAAAGAAAAATGAAAATGTAGATAAAATGAATGCAAAAGAACTGTAAATTATTTATTGATTGTTATGGTTTACCTCTCTGTTGGCGTTATCATCTGCAGATCTTCTATGGTGAAATGAACTGTTTTTGTATATATTTCCGAATGCAATAAAACTTTTACTCACTACTTACAGATTTGAAATTTTTTTTTTACCTATGCGTGTTGTTTTGAATTTCTTGGGATTTTCTCAGTTTTTTTCTTTTTTGTTTGAACTTGATGAGCCAAAACTTGAATAGACCATTTTCCCCTCTATATTTGGTAGCCAGTTTAGTTGGGTTGTTTTACCTCTGAGCGGCACTTTTTTGCACACAATGGACAGGTCACATGGACCCCAAAGGCTCAGAGAAGGTTGGGGACCCACTGGAACGGCGTTAGGAGACAGATGGTAGCCTCCCCTCGAGGCCATCCAGCATGTTCTTTACCGTGCACAGGGTATGGCTCTCCCACACACGGGGCCACGGCTTAACGTCCCATCCGACGGACGGCGGTCTTTCCAAGCCCATCGGTGTCTCCTACTGACCGTGGGCAGGGCGAGGAATTTTGCGGAGATAAATCTCAACGCTGACCCAGCTGGGACTCGAACCTGGGAACTACAGATTACGAGCCTGACGCGCTACCGACTGAGCCACCCCCGCCCAGCCAGTTTAGTAGATGAACAGTAGAACAGACCAAAGTTAAGAAGATATGTAGAGTGGACAAAATGCCTCTTTTTTTTTTAGTTAAGATATTTTTGCTTTTTTTTTAATAGATGAAAAGTTCTATGTTTTAACAACGGAAAAACATTTTACTTCTAAAATTTTTAATGATAAGCAGAATTTCTCGGCTTGTTTCGGCCTACCAGTAGTATTCTACACTGGTGGGGGGAACACCAATGGGTTTGAAAAGCCGCCATCCTTTTAATGGGACGTTAAGCCGTGGCTCCGTGTGTAGGAGAACCACATCCTGTGCTCGTTAAAGTTTACTGGATGGTCTTACACGGCCATTTAGCCCATGCAAAATTAGTGCTTAGTGCAAAAAAGTGCCGCTCAGAGGTAATCCAATCCAATGTTGGCATATTCTATCGCAGCATCTTTGATAGTCCCCACCCCAACTTCAAACATCTCATCTGAGCAGAAGCCAAGAAACAGCTCTTTTCGTTACCACTGGATGGTCTTAACGGCAGACTACCATCTGTCTCCTAAGTCCCTTCAACGGCCAGTGATATGATGTGATAAAATGTGATGGGAAGGATAGAAACCTTTCAACAATGATGATGGGAAGGTTAGAAACCTTCAATGATGATGGGAAGGTTAAATGATGATGGGAAGGTTAAAATGATGATGGGAAGGTTAAAATGATGATGATGGGAAGGTTAGAAACCTTTCAACAATGATGATGGGAAGGTTAGAAACCTTCAATGATGATGGGAAGGTTAAAATGATGATGGGAAGGTTAAAATGATGATGATGGGAAGGTTAGAAACCTTTCAACAATGATGATGGGAAGGTTAGAAACCTTCAATGATGATGGGAAGGTTAAATGATGATGGGAAGGTTAAAATGATGATGGGAAGGTTAAAATGATGATGATGGGAAGGTTAGAAACCTTTCAACAATGATGATGGGAAGGTTAGAAACCTTCAATGATGATGGGAAGGTTAAATGATGATGGGAAGGTTAAAATGATGATGGGAAGGTTAAAATGATGATGATGGGAAGGTTAGAAACCTTTCAACAATGATGATGGGAAGGTTAAATGATGATGGGAAGGTTAAAATGATGATGGGAAGGTTAAAATGATGATGATGGGAAGGTTAGAAACCTTTCAACAATGATGATGGAAAGGTTAGAAACCTTTCAACAATGATGATGGGAAGGTTAGAAACCTTCAATGATGATGGGAAGGTTAAATGATGATGGGAAGGTTAAAATGATGATGGGAAGGTTAAAATGATGATGATGGGAAGGTTAGAAACCTTTCAACAATGTGCTTCCTGATAGCCTAAACAAAGAGTAGGACGTGCAAATAACAATGTAAAAAATAAAAACAATAGCTTTTCTGAATTTTTAAAAGTTCCTATTTGTGCAGAGTAGACTTTCTGTGATCCAATACTCATGGATCCTAATTTCATTTCCTTTCTGCCCCAAAATTGATTTTAAAAACAAAAATTAACACTTCAAACAAGGTATAAAAAAATAACAGTCACAGTTCTTTGTTCAGTTCCACCACAAAAATAACCATGTGGTTATCACTTGAGATACTGGCCACTAGAGAAAGTTTGTAAAAAAAGCAAACACGTTTTTCTTGAACAGTTAATATTTCATATTTGTATATTGAATTCCTCTACTTTTTTTTTTCGAAAAGCGAAATCCCAACAAAGGACGAATTCAGATTCTTTGTATTAAAAGAACTTTCCTCTAAGAAACTGAGAATCAGGGTCTGAATTTTTAATCTAGTGCTTTTACTGTAGCTTTTGCAGAGAAGAGATTTCATTGACAATTCTTCATCAATAATCTTCTTCGTCTTTTCCTTCAGAATTTGTCGTTGAAATTGATAGAGAGAAAAATGTAGAAATACATGAGAAATATTTTCTGGAGTTTTACAGATGGAACAAAGTGGTGAGGGTTTTTTTGTTAATTTTGAAGAGTTTTTCATTTAAAGCACAGTGATCAAGATTAATCCTGAAAAGAGCTGTTTCTTGGCTTCTGCTCAGATGAGATGTTTGAAGTTGGGGTGGGGACTATCAAAGATGCTGCGATAGAATATGCCAACATTGGATTGGATTACCTCTGAGCGGAACTTTTTTGCATTAAGCACTAATTTTGCATGGGCTAAATGGCCAAGTCACATGGACCCCGAAGACTCAGAGACGGTTGAGGGGAAGGAACCCATTGGAATAGCTGTTGGGAGACAGATGGTTGCCTCCCGTCAAGGCCATCCAGCATGTTTTTTAACGTGCACAGGGTGTCTCTCCTGCACACGGAGCCACGGCTTAACGTCCCATCCGACGCACGGCGGCCTTTCCAAGCCCATCGGTGTCCCCTACTGACTGTGGGCAGGGCGGGGAATTTTTACGGAGATAAATCTCAACGCTGACCCAGCTGGGACTCGAACCTGGGAACTACAGATTACGAGCCACGGCTTAACGTCCCATCCGACGCACGGCGGCCTTTCCAAGCCCACCGTTGTCCCCTTCTGACCGTGGGCAGAAGCGGGGAGTTTTGCGGAGATAAATCTTGACACTGACCTAGCTGGGACTCGAACCTGGCGCGCTACCAAATGAGCCACCCCCGCCCCAAATATGCCAACATTTTTGCGACTATTTTGAAAATGTTTAATCCATTCAGAGTGAATTATTCTATTTTCTCTAATGCAGAAATCTTTGTATGTTATGATGTTATATATGCTTGCGGTTTTCTGTAAGCTCTCTCTAGCAGTTTTGTCTGCCTCTTCGTTCCCATGGATTCCTATATGGCTAGGAATCCACTGGATCACAATTTGGTTTTTATTTTCTTCAACATGTTTATTGCATTGCTATAATATTTCTGAAATTAATGAAAAGTTAGAGGTAGAAAGTGGATCAGCTGGAAGAGCTTGGAGTGAAGACCTACTGTTTGAAAAAATCAGAATTTTTCTGAATGAAAAATGAATCAAATTAGATTCTTATATATTTATTTTTATTATTAATATTACTGGTGTACTTAAATACCAATTTTTATAGAAATGTTGATTAATAAATATATTTTATTTAGAAAGAAAATTGATTGCATTTATTAACATTGTTTATGTTAATAAATACGAAAAATTTTCCTTCTAAACAAGACATATTTATCAATAAATAATTGTATAAAGATTAGTATAAAAGTACAGCACTCATAATAATAGAAATAAATGGGTTGTTTTACCTCTGAGCGGCACTTTTTTGCACACCATGGGCTAAATGGCCAGGTCACATGGACCCCGAAGGCTCAGAGAAGGTTGGGGGAGGGGACCCAATGGAACAGCTGTTGGGAGACAGATGGTAGCCTCCCGTCAAGGCCATCCAGCGTGTTCTTTAACGTGCACAGGGTATGGCTCTCCCATACACGGGGCCACGGCTTAACGTCCCATCCGAAGGAGGCGGCCTTTCCAAGCCCATCGGTGTCCCCTACTGACCGTAGACAGGGCGGGAAATTTTGCGGAGATAAATCTCAACGCTGACCCAGCTGGGACTCGAACCTGGGAACTACAGATTACGAGCCTGGAGCGCTACCAACTAAGCCACCCCCGCTCCATAGAAATAAATGAAAAAGAGATGTCTGGATGATATGACTACTTATGCTGACGAAATAATTTTGTTCACCGGCCTTCTGCTATAAGAGGTGTTGCCTTCACCCAAATTTCTCTGAGCTCTCGGGTTTTTTGAGTTGGTTGGTTGTTTTATCTCTGAGCAGCACTTTTTTGCACAACATGGGCTAAATGGCCAGGTCACAAGGACCCTGAAGGCTCAGAGAAGGTTGGGGGAGGGGATCCACTGGAACGGCTGTTAGGAGACAGATGGTAGCCTCCCATCAAGGCCATCAAGGGTGTTCTTTAACGTGCACAGGGTGTGGCTCTCCCGCACACGGGCCACGGCTTAACGTCCCATCCGACGGACGGCGGCCTTTCCAATTCCGTCGGTATCCTCTACTAACTGTGAGCAGAATGGGGAGTTTTACGGAGAAAAACCTCAACGCTGACCCAGCTGCGACTCAAACCTGGGACTGCAGATTACGAGCCTCCACCGCCCCTTGGGGTTTTTGAGACCTGGCCATTTATTTTTTTCAGGAATTTAGAGCATTGTGTGCAAAAAAATACTGCTCACATGTAAAATAACCCAACTCCAACAGGTTATGGTTATTATTTTTGTTTTACCTCTAAGCGGCACTTTTTTTACGCACAGTGAGCTAAATGGCCAGCCCACAAGGACCCACTACAGCCCCGTCAAGGCCATCCAGTGAGTTCTTAAACGTGCACAGGGTATGGCTATCACGCTCTCCCTTCTTTAACGTGCACAGGGTATGGCTCTCACGCTCTCCCTTATTTAACGTGCACATGGTATGACTCTCACGCTATCCCTTCTTTAACGTGCATAGGGTATGGCTCTCACGCTCTCCCTTCTTTAACGTGCACATGGTATGGCTCTCACGCTCTCCCTTCTTTAACGTGCACAGGGTATGGCTCTCACGCTCTCCATTCTTTAACGTGCACAGGGTATGGCTCTCACGCTCTCCATTCTTTAACGTGCACATGGTATGGCTCTCACGCTCTCCCTTCTTTAACGTGCACAGGGTATGGCTCTCACGTTCTCCCTTCTTTAACGTGCACAGGATATGGCTCTCACGCTCTTCCTTCTTTAACGTGCACAGGATATGGCTCTCATGCTCTCCCTTCTTTAATGTGCACAGGGTACGGCTCTCACGCTCTCCCTTCTTTAACGGGCACAGGGTATGGCTCTCCCGTTCTCCCTTCTTTAACGTGCACATGGTATGGCTCTCACGCTCTCCCTTCTTTAACGTGCACATGGTATGTCTCTCACGCTCTTCCTTCTTTAACGTGCACATGGTATGGCTCTCACGCTCTCCCTTCTTTAACGTGCACAGGGTATGGCTCTCATGCTCTCCCTTCTTTAACATGCACAGGGTATGGCTCTCACGTTCTTCCTTCTTTAACGTGCACAGGGTATGGCTATCACGCTCTCCCTTCTTTAACGTGCACATGGTATGGCTCTCACGCTCTCCCTTCTTTAACGTGCACAGTGTATGGCTCTCACGTTCTCCCTTCTTTAACGTGCACAAGGTATGGCTCTCACCCTCTCTCTTCTTTAACGTGCACAGGGTATGGCTCTCACGCTCTCCCTTCTTTAACGTGCTCAGGGTATAGCTCTCACCTTTCTCTTCCTTAAAGTGCACAGGGTGTAGCTTTCCTGCACAGACCACGGCTGTATTCCCCTTCCGACAGACACTTCCTCTTTTTGACCGAGGGCAAAGAGGGGTTTTAGCGGAGATAAATCTCAACGCTGACACAGATGGGATTCGAACCTGGGAACTGTAGATTAGGAGTCTGGTCGTGTTGCGAGTACACACGTTTCTTGTACGTCTGGAATGACGTCACTGAAAGAGGCCATTGTTACTTTTTTAGATAATGGCCGTAGCTTCTTAGAAAAACGCTTTAATCACATCTAATGTCGAGCCAAATTAGGCAAAAGAATTTAAATGATTTCAATAATTTTTTGAAAAATTTAAATATGACTTTTTTAACAAAAAATTTGTTACGTGAAATATTTTCAGTGACATCATTGTCTCTCCTATCCTTTCCAGGTTGGGTTGTTTTACCTCTGAATGACACTTTTTTGCACACCATGGGCTAAATGGCCTGGTCACATGGACCCGAAGGCTCAGAGAAGGTTGGGGACCCACTGGAACAGCTGTTGCGAGACAGATGGTAGCCTCCCGTCAAGGCCATTCAGAGTGTTCTTTAACGTGCAAGGGTGTAGCTCTCCCGCACACGGAGCCACAGCTTAATGTCCCATCCGACGGACAGCGGCTTTCCCAAGCCCATTGGTATTCCCTACTGACAGTGGGCAGGACGGGGAATTTTGCCGAGATAAATCTCAATGCTGACCCAGCTGAAACTCGAACCTGGGAACTGCAGATTGCGAGCCTGGTGCGCTACCGATTGAGCCACCCCCGCCCCAAGCCCATTGGTGTCCCCTACTGAGATAGGCAGGGCGGGCAGTTTTGCAGAGATAAATCTCAAGGCTCACCCAGCTGGGATTCGAACCTAGGAACTGCAGATTACGAGCCTGCCACGCTACCGATTGAGCCACCCCCGCCCCAAGCCCATTGGTGTCCCCTGCTGAGATGGGCATGGCGGGCAGTTTTGCAGAGATAAATCTCAAGGCTCACCCAGCTGGGATTCGAACCTAGGAACTGCAGATTACGAGCCTGCCACGCTACCGATTGAGCCACCCCCGCCCCAAGCCCATTGGTGTCCCCTACTGAGATGGGCAGGGCGGAGAGTTTTGCAGAGATAAATCTCAAGGCTGACCCAGCTGGGATTCGAACCTAGGAACTGCAGATTACGAGCGTGGTGCGATTCCGACTGAGCAAACCACTCCCACCCTTTCCGGAAATTTGTATTTTCTTACAGAAACTTCTAAAATAATCACTTAATTTATTAAACGACTCGAAAAGTTTCATATTCTTTGACATTTGTAGTAAATTCTTATGACAGCCATTGCTTTCTTAAACATCTAAACTTCCAAAACTCTTTCATTACTGTATGACCTAGCTACAGTCAGTCAAAATTTGGCGCGAAATTGTATTCTCCTCCTCTGTTCTTTTTTTCCCGCCCTGCCCACGGTCAGTAGGGGACACTGATGGGCTTGGAAAGGCCGCCGTCCGTCGGATGGGACGTTAAGCCGTGGTCTCGTGTGCGGGAGAGCCATACCCTGTGCACGTTGAAGAACACGCTGGATGGCCTTGACGGGAGGCTACCATCTGTCTCCCAACAGCTGTTCCAGTGGGTCTCCTCCCCCAACCTTCTCTGAGCCTTCGGGGTCCATGTGACCTGGCCATTTAGCCCATGGTGTTCAAAATAGTGCCGCTCAGAGGTAAAACAACCCAACAACCTCTGTTCTTTATTGTTATATTTTACAGTTCCCACCAAAGGTTTGGAAAGAATCATACACTACCTGGACAAATTATTATGAACACCTACCATATACTTTGCCTATATATCACGGGTTGCTTTACTTCTGAGTGCACCTTTTTTGCACGCAATGTTGCTAAGTGGCCAGGTCACAAAGACCCGGGGCTCAGAGAAGGTTTGAGGAAGGAGACCCATTGGACAGGAGTTAGGAGACAGATGGTAGCTTCTCGTCAAGGCCATCCAGCGTGTTCTTTAACGTGCACACGGTGCCACAACTTAACGTCGCATCCAATGGACGGCGGCCTTTCCAAGCCCATCACTGTCCTCTACTGACATGGGCAGGGAGTTTTGCGGAGATAAATCTCAACGGTGACGCAGTTGGGACTCGAACCTGGGATCTATAGATTATGAGCCTGACTCTCTAACGACTGAGCAAACTCCTCCCCATACATCATGGTATCATGGTTTCATAAATATGAAAAAAAAAAAAATTATATACAGGGTGATTCAAAACTCTTGGGCCAAACTTTAAGGGGTGATAGAACACACCTAAACAAGCCCTTTTCGTCATACAATGCATGGTCGGAACTCAAGCAGTGAAGCGCTAGAGGGCGCTTTCCAGTGAGCACTTATAAGCGCTGGTTTTCCCACTCGTCGTCATTTCTACCGTGGATCGCATTCCCGTCTGCAGCTCTGTACGTGAAATGCATGTCCGCCTTCTCCTCATTCGGGAAACAATCCATCCGTTCTGCAATCCACGGTAGAAATGACGACGAGTGCGAAAATCAGCGCTTATAAATGCTCACTGGAAAGCGCCCTCTAGCGCTTAACCACTTGAGTTCCGACCAGGCATTGTATGACGAAAAGTGCTCGTTTAGGTGTGTTCTGTCACCCCGTAAAGTTTGGCCCAAGAGTTTTGAATCACCCTGTATAATTCCCCCTCAATCACTGCTTGCCACAGAGGTCTTACAGAAGCCTGTCAGTTAATACGCCATATTATATATATTAGCCGTCCCATGGCCGAGTGGTTAGCACGCTTGGCTAGTGATCTATGGGACCTGGGTTCGAGCCCCGGATAAGGCATGGATGTATGTGTCGTTTTTCTGCTGAGGTCCTGCCATCCTCACAGACCTTCTACTCTGGCATATAAACTGTCAGACCTCTGTGGCAAGCAGCTGCTTGAGGGGTATTTATTTTTTATTTTTTTTTATTATATATATATATATTTATACGCCATTATTTATATGCAGGGCCGGATCTAAGGAAGGAGGCAAGGTGGCCATCCTCCCCCCTTTCAGTATGCGCGTTAGTGTGAAAGAGGCAAAAAATATTTAGCTTATTTATTTTTTATGTATTTATTCAAGAATTTTTTTAAACCCATAAAAGGAGGGAGAAATGTTATAGTGCATTGGAAATCAAGTCTCTTTTTACATTTTTTCAGTTCGATTGTGTTTCTTCCCCCCTGTCTCTTGTTTTTTTTTTCTAGATCCGGGCCTGCTCATATGGCAATAAAAAAAAAAGTGTAAAACTCTTATTGAATACATATTTGATTATTGTTACATTAATTATTGTAACTAATTATTGTTTTACTCATTTGTACGGTATAACTTAAAATAGTCTGCAATAATATTAAATCATAACTTGAAAATAAATATCTCTCTATATGTGACGTCATCAAAGGAGTTTCATTGTCAAGGCAGCCTTGTGTAGGATTGGTGTATCTATACAACACCTCCTATAACAGAAGGCCGGTGGACGAAATTATGAGGGGCGGAGGTGGCTCAGTATGTAGCGCGCCAGAATCGTAATCTGTAGTTCCCAGGTTCGAGTCCCAGCTGGGTCAGCGTTGAGATTTATCTCCGCAAAATTCCCCCTCCCTGCCCACGGTCAGTAGCGAACACCGATGGACTTGGAAAGACCGTCGTCCGTCGGTTAGGACGTTAAGCAGTGGCTCCGTGTCTGGAAGAATCGTACCCTGTGCACGTTAAAGAACACGCTGGATGGCCTTGACGGGAGGCTACCATCTGCCTCCTAACAGCCGTTCCAGTGAGTCCCCTCCCCCAACCTTCTCTGAGCCTTCGGGGTCCATGTGACCTGGCCATTTAGCCCATTGTGTGCAAAAAAAGTGCCGTTCAGATGTAAAACAACCCAACGAAATTATGACGTCATCATAGGTAGTCCGGTGATCCAGACATTTCTTATTCATTTCTTTTATTATTATTAGTGGTTTAATGATAAATATATCTTATTTAGAGGGAAAATTATTCTTGTTTGTTATCAATTTTCGTAATATTCAAAAATGCAAATAATTCTTTCTAAATAAAGTATATTCATAAATCAGCATTGCTATAAAGATTGGTAAAACAGTACACCAGTAATAATAATAAGATAATAACAGGGAAATAAAAGAAGATCCAGCTGAAAACAAAGTGAAAAAAAAAAACTGAATAATCTCATTGTAAAATTAAAAAGATAAAAAATAAGTGAAGACTTTAAGCCATATAACCCAATAAATATGAGATCAGCACAACTGTACAGTCGCTCAAAAAAGTATCCGAACACTATGGTTGATTGCAAAATTCAGAAAAAATATCTGGCATTGATTTTTTTAGAAATTAGTGATCTGGCAACCTTCGTGATCTGGCAACCTTCGTGTCACGTGACACGAAGGTTGCCAGATCACTAATTTCTAAAAAAATCAATGCCAGATATTTTTTCTGAATTTTGCAATCAACCATAGTGTTCGGATACTTTTTTGAGCGACTGTACGAAACAATAAAACACTCAAAAAGAAAAAAACAACACTAAAACAAATAGTAGACACCAGAAACAATTAAAATGAAACCTAATTTCATTTCTTGGCCAGAAATAAAATTCTACCAAAGATACATGGATGACATCCTCTGCATCTTCAGCACAACAGACAGAAACCTCTCAGAAAATTTTTCAAACAAAATTCACTCATTGGAAAAAGACTTAAAAATTACAGATGATTACTGAGAATTTAGGAACTGAGATAAACACCTCAGACCGCCAGTTTTATTGAAGCAGGGGCCAAGGACGGTGTATTGGGCTGCCAGCTTTCCTGACCCTCAACCGCCAGCATCCCCCTTTCCACATTACGGGTCTCCACCTACAGTAAACAGGTGGGCCACTCATAGGCGTGGCAACCATGATAAAAACTCCCTCATGCCCAAAAGGGCCCACATCCTAACCTTCTCGACTGGCCTTCCATTTCCCTATTAGTTGTATTGCTCAATTTTAGCAATCTAAGGCAAGTATCCTCTCTTGAGTCCAGCTTTTTGGAGGTAAGGCCCGCACACTTTGGACGTGTAAAGGTGCAGTTTCCAGGTTAAGTCCGTGGGAGAAACCACCCGGAAACGGGAAATTGGCGAAGTAAAAAGGGGGAGGAGAGGAATCCATGCCCAAAGGACCAAGGGGGAGGAGAGGAATCCATGCCCAAAGGACCAAGGTGGGAGGAGAGGAATCCATGTCCAAAGGACCAAGGCGGAGGAGAGGAATCCATGTCCAAAGGACCAAGGGGAAGAGAAGAATCCATGTCCAAAGGACCGAGGGGGAAGAGAGGAATCCACGCCCAAAGGACCCAGGGAGGAGAGGAATCCACGTCCAAAGGACCAAGGTGGGAGGAGAGGAATCCATGTCCAAAAGACCAAAAGGGAGGAGAGGAATCCATGTCCAAAGGACCAAGGTGGGAGGAGAGGAATCCATGTCCAAAGGACGAAGGTGAGGAGAGGAATCCATGTCCAAAGGACCAAGGGGAGGAGAGGAATCCATGTCCAAAGGACCAAGGACTCCTCCCCTCCCCCGTGTTACAGAGTTGCGACCTCAACCTAAACTCACCGAATGAACAAGAAACCAGTGAGCCTGAAAAAGAAAAGAAAGGTGGGAGAGGAGCCAGTATCCTTGGACACAAGCCTCCTCCCACAGATAGTAACAGACCTGTAATTTGGGCTCTCCCCTAAGCCTCTTGGCGTCTGCACGCCTCTAATCCTTTATAGTATAATCCCACAGCAATCTATTTCCTGATCCTCAGTCCTTATACTGCAATTCCAAATCCCTCTCTCGTACTGCCAGTATTGTTTTTCCATATCACTTTTTTTCCATCCAACTCAATATCTCATCATACTCCACCATTCCAAATCAAAACTCACTATCTCCGATCCTCTTCCTCTCCTTTGACCATCTTATGCGTTTTATTTGCACTTTTCTCATTCTCTCCTCCAGCTCCCACTTCTCCATCCTTACCTCCTTCATCTCCTCTTCCAAGTTATCATCCTTTCTTAACAGCCCACCTCCAGCTGCACTAAAGCCATAAGGCTGTTGACCTATATAGTCAACCGACTTCCACACACCTTAGTGCTGCCCCCTGTGGAGTCTTCTTTGATTGGGAACTCTTAGTCTGGCCTTTCCGTTTCGGCCTGCCCGACATCAGTGACTCTAGTCGCCATTGCCCTCAACTTCACTAAGGCACGCAAGCCCCCTCTCCACGACAAGGGGGTTCCCTTCGAGGGGGTCTGAACAGTATCATAACAGAAGCATCTAACGCCTGAATGATTCGGGGGTGGGGGTGGCTCAGTCGGTAGCGCGCCAGGCTCGTAATCTGTAGTTCCCAGGTTCGAGTCCCAGCTGGATCAGCGTTGAGATTTATCTCTGCAAAATTCCCCGCCCTGCTCACGGTCAGTAGGGGACACCGATGGGCTTGGAAAGGCCACCATCCGTCGGATGGGATGTTAAGCCGTGGCCCCGTGTTCGGGAGAGACATACCCTGTGCACGTTAAAGAACACGCTGGATGGCCTTGACGGGAGTCTACCATCTGTCTCCCAACAGCTGTTCCAATGGGTCCCTTCCCCCAACCTTCTCTGAGCCTTCGGGGTCCATGTGACTGGCCATTTAGCCCATGGTGTGCAAAAAAGTGCCGCTCAGAGGTAAAACAACCCAATCCTGAATGATTCCTATCACTGCGCATGCGTGAGGCGAGGATTTGTTTTTACCAGGCTAAACTAATTGCCAAAAAAAAGGAGCATCTGAACTCACTTTTGGAGTAGCCGTTGTGCTAGTAAGAGCTTCCCATTGATTTCAAGTTTATTGAAAATTCAGCGATATCGTCTGCTTAAAGACGCTATATATTTCTATTTTTGTAATATTTAATCCAGCTTGGTGTTCTCTAGTCAAAATAGTTGTCTCCAATGACATTATATTTATCAGGTGTTTTTTAGTGCGGAAAACGAAATTGTTGCTTAGCTATATGCTGCTTTAGAAATAGTTGTACTGTCGGATGAGATAAATATCCCTTGGAGCTTTATTTAGTGCGGGTTGGGTTGTTTTACCTCTGAGTATCACTTTTTTGCACCTAAAGGGCTAAATGGCCAGGTCACAAGGACCCCTAACACTCAGAGAAGGTTGGGGGAGGGGACCCACTGGAACATCTGTTGGCAGACAGATGGTAGTCTCCCGTCAAGGCCATCCAGCGTGTTCTTTAACGTTAGGTTGTTTTACCTCTGAGCGGCACTTTTTTGCACACCATGGGCTAAATGGCCAGGTCATATGGACCCCGAAGGCTCAGAGAAGGTTGGGGGAGGGGACCCACTGGAACATCTGTTGGCAGACAGATGGTAGTCTCCCGTCAAGGCCATCCAGCGTGTTCTTTAACGTGCACAGGGTATGGGTCTCCCGCACACGGGACCACGGCTTAACGTCCCATCCGACGGACGGCGGCCTTTCCAAGCCCATCGGTGACCCCAACTGACCGTGGGCAGGGCGGGGAATTTTGCGGAGATAAATCTCAACGGTGATCCAACTGGGACTCGAACCTGGGAACTACAGATTGAGAGCCTGGCGCGCTACCGACTGAGCCAACCTCGCCCCTTTTTTAGTACGGAACGATAATTTGCTGTTTATCGATACGGTAGAGTCAAAATAGTTGTGCCCGATGAGATTATTTTTGGCGGGAGCTTTGAGTGCAGAACGAAAATTTGTTGTTTAGCGATATGCTCGATTCAAAGTAATTATGTCCGACGAGAATATCTTTCTTTTGGAACTTTTTTAAAGCGTGGAAAGGACATTTATTGGCTAGTTCTATACTTTGGTGAAGAAAGTGGCTTCCTTTGGCATGAGTTGGGTTGTTTTACCTCTGACCGGCACTTTTTTGCACACCATGGGCTAAATGGCCAGGTCACAAGGACCCCAAAGGCTCAGAGAAGGTTGGGAGAGGGGACCCACTGGAACAGCTGTTGGGAGACACAATGGTAGCCTCCCATCAAGGCCATCCAGCGTGTTCTTTAACGTGCACAGGGTATGGCTCTCCCGAACACGGGGCCACGGCTTAACGTCCCATCCGACGGACGGCAGCCTTTCCAAGCCCATCGGTGTCCCCTACTGACAGTGGGCAGGGCGGGGAAATTTTAAGGAGATAAATCTCAACGCTGACCCAGCTGGGACTCGAACCTGGGAACTACAGATTACGAGCCTAGCGCGCTACCGACTGAGACACCCCCGCCCCCCGTTTGACATGGTAAAGTACGTAAGGTGACGTAACGTTCGTTATTTAGTGCTATGCTAAGTTAAGTAACAAATGCCTTAGATGGACATTTTTATCATTATATTCTTTTTGGCGTATTCTCTCCACATATTGCCTTCACTTGCTCGCAATGCGAGTTTTAGGCCATTAGAGGTTGGGTTGGGTTGTTTTACCTCTGAGCGGCACTTTTTTGCACACCATGGGCTAAATGGCCAGGTCACATGGACCCCGAAGGCTCAGAGAAGGTTGGGGGAGGGGACCCACTGGAACAGCTGTTGGGAGACAGATGGTAGCCCCCCGTCAAGGCCATCCAGCGTGTTCTTTAACGTGCACAGGGTATGTCTCTCCAGCACACGGGGCCACGGCTTAACGTCCCATCCGACGGACGGCGGCCTTTCCAAGCCCATCGGTGTCCCCTACTGACCGTGGGCAGGGCGGGGAATTTTGCGGAGATAAATCTCAACGCTGACCCAGCTGGGACTCGAACCTGGGAACTACAGATTACGAGCCATTAGAGGTGCAACTGCGTTGAATATTGTTAATAAGTGTTTTTGCTAGATTTTGTTACATTATGTTTCGTATTTAGCGTTAATTGTTTTACGTAATTAATTTAAAGAGGAGTTTTTTTCATTTTTTATTGTGAAAAAATAATTTTTCTTTGATTCTACTAGTGATCGCTAGGGTGATACAGCAAAACAAGATGGCTGCGTTGTAATCGTGAACTGCAGTACTGCCGTTTAATCAGGGGCGGGGGTGGCTCAGTCGGTAGCGCGCCAGGCTCGTAATCGCCAGGCCCTGTGCACGTTAAAGAACACGCTGGATGGCCTTGACGGGAGGCTACCATCTGTCTCCCAACAGCAGTTCCAGTGGGTCCCCTCCCCCAACCTTCTCTGAGACTTCGGGGTCTATGTGACCTGGCCATTTAGCCCATGGTGTGCAAAAAAGTGCCGCTCAGAGTAAAACAACCCAACGTTAAAGAACACACTGGATGGCCTTGACGGGAGGCTACCATCTGTCTCCCAACAGCTGTTCCAGTGGGTCCCCTCCCCAACCTTCTCTGAGACTTCGGGGTCTATGTGACCTGGCCATTTAGCCCATGGTGTGCAAAAAAGTTCCGCTTAGAGGTAAAACAACCCAACCCAACTGCCGTTTAAAGAAACTCGCAAATATTCGTTTCAATTCATACTCAACTTTTGTAAACTTAAAAATGTAGGATTTAGAGGCCACTGCAAATCTCAGCAGCAGACATGTTTGCCGTTCAATTCCGCAAAATCCTTACTTCTTATCTTACATTTCTTCACGTGTCGCCATATTGAAACCGTGAACTTAAAAAGACCAACCGTAACCTGATTTCGATGTCAGCTGTAGAGAGCAAATTCATATTTGGGAACCAAAAGATTGTAGTTGACTCGTGAGCATTAATTTATACTTTTGTAATTCACATTGTTTACAGATACTTGCAGGGAGGCGAGCTCCCCACAAAGTAACTCGGGGCAAAGAATGTAGAGGGAGAAGAAGTTAAGCTTCCATAGAGATTAATGTAAAATCGAGTATCGTGCATTTGGCGTAGAGGTGAAACGAACATTACAGGGGACGAACACTTTTGTAATTACATGTTACTGTCAACTTCCATTCTCTTCGCTCTTCCTATGTAATAATTTCCCATTGATATCCTTGTAGAATATATTAATACCAATTCTGTTTCCTGTTTCTATGCAACCAACAAAGCTCTTAATTGAATAATTTATTTTATAAATTAACTTCAGGCTAATTTCAAATCTTCTCTATCCGTTCAATTTATAATTGTTGGTTCAACGAAAAATAATTCCAATGGAGAAAATAAACCTTTATTAAAATCATGATATTATTTTTTTTCAAATACAAAGTGAAGTTACTTTTTTTCCTTTTTTAAAATATAAATTTTTTGATGCATAATTCCTTTTCCCCTTATTGTTTGCTTCCCAGCTTAAATAATTGCACGATACGAATCGAAGCACCACTTGAGGTCGCCACTTACGCTTTGTCAAAGCTGAACTTCTTTTCCTTATGCGTTCTTTGCTCGGGGTTGGCAAAATTCGAAGTGACTTCGTAAAATCTAGATGAGTTGTGAAAATTTGTAATCTCTTTATTTTGTAAAATTAAGGGTAGTTGTCAAAATCTAGACAACTTGGCAAAATCTAGGGCAGTTGAGAAAATCTGTAGCATCTGCAGAAAATCTGTAGCATCTGTTGCCAAATTTGAAGCCACAGTAAAATACAGGTGAGTTGCCAAAATCGGGACAAGGCAAAATCTTGAGGAGTTAGCAAAATTCAGAGTGACTTAGTAAAATCGTGGGGAGTTGACAAAATTCGGAGTGACTTAGTAAAATCGTGGGGAGTTGAAAAAATTCGAAGTGACTAAGTAAAATCGTGGGGAGTTGACAAAATTCGGAGTGACTTAGTAAAATCGTGGGGAGTTGACAAAATTCGGAGTGACTTAGTAAAATCGTGGGGAGTTGACAAAATTCGAAGTGACTAAGTAAAATCGTGGGGAGTTGACAAAATTCGGAGTGACTTAGTAAAATCGTGGGGAGTTGAAAAAA